>CM071570.1:127696876-127709704 GCA_036426205.1 Ascaphus truei | reverse complement strand
TGTGTGTGTGTCTTGTAAGTGTGTGTGTCAGTCATGTGGGTGTGAGTGTGTGTATGTGTGTCAGTGAGGTGTGTCAGTGAGTGTGTATATGTGCAGTGAGTGTGTATATGTGCAGTGAGTGTGTGTATGTGGTTGGTGTTATGTGAGTGGTGTGTATGTGTGTCAGTGAGTGTGTGTTTATGTGTGTCAGTGAGGGTGTGTAGTGTTCAGTGAGTGTGTGTATGTGTGTCAGTGAGGGTGTGTATGTGTGTCGTGAGTATGGTCAGTGAGGTGTGTATGTATGTGGTGTATGTATGTGTTTCAGTCAGTGTGTGTGTATGTATGTGTTCATGTCAGTGTGTGTGTGTGTGTCAGTCAGTGTGTGCTAGTGTGTGTTGTGTGTGTGTCCTGCTGCGCCAGGGGCGGGGGTGAAACATTGTGTGTGTGTGTGTGTGTGTGTGTGTGTGTGTGTGTGTGTGTGTGTGTCAGTGTGTGTGTGTGTGTGTCAGTGTGTGTGTCTGTGTGTCAGTGTGTCTGTGTGTCTGTGTGTGTCTGTGTGTCTGTGTGTCAGTGTGTCTGTGTGTCAGTGTGTGTGTGTGTCAGTGTGTGTCACTGTGTGTGTGTGTGTGTGTCAGTGTGTGTGTCAGTCAGTGTGTGTGTGAGTGTGTGTATGTGTGTCAGTGAGTGTGTGTGTCAGTGAGTGTGTATATGTGTCAGTGAGTGTGTATATGTGTCAGTGAGTGTGTGTATGTGTGTCAGTGAGTGTGTGTATGTGTGTCAGTGAGTGTGTGTTTATGTGTGTCAGTGAGTGTGTGTATGTGTGTCAGTGAGTGTGTGTATGTGTGTCAGTGAGTGTGTGTATGTGTGTCAGTGAGTATGTGTCAGTGAGTGTGTGTATGTATGTGTGTGTATGTATGTGTTTCAGTCAGTGTGTGTGTATGTATGTGTTTCAGTCAGTGTGTGTGTATGTATGTGTGTAAGTCAGTGTGTGTGTGTGTGTGTGTCAGTCAGTGTGTGTGTGTGTGTGTGTGTCCTGCTGCAGCCAGGGGCGGGGTGTAACATTGCACACCACCTCCCCCCCCCACCTTCCGCAAATTCTGCGTACCCCTCCCCCCCGCGAGGTACATGTGCCCGGCACAGGCATGAGTGCCCGCGGGCGAGAGGTGGTTACCCGTCCGCTGCCCGGCCCACCCTTTCTTCCAGCAGCAGGAGCCTGCCCCCGGCACCGAGCCCCTGTGCCGCGCGGGTTGCGCCCCGTGCCACCGCTTCCTGCGGGCGCAGGGGGCCCGCGAACGCCCGCGTCAGTGGAGGGCGGAATGTCGCCGTGTGGGGCGAATGGGAGCGTGTGGGGGGGAACGACGCCGCTGCCAGCCGCTTCTGCGCATGTGTGGCGTCCGTCAGCAACACCATCACAACTGCGCGGTATGGCAGCGGGCGGGGAACAGCGGCCATTAGGAGTGGCGGCTATCGCCGCCGCATATGTCAGCAGTCGTGGAGGTGGGGGGGGAGGTTTGGGGGGTGCGTGCGGCGGCCAATAGGAGCGGCGGCTACCGCCGCCACGTGACGTGTGAGGGGAGCGGCGTCCATTACGTGACGTCACTTCCGTTTCACATTTCGACCCCCATCTATCCAGTTTAGTCCCATCAGGACTAGGTGCCACTAAAGAAGTTTCACTTAAAAAAAAACATTCTGGTGGGATTGCTGCTGCAGAGAAAAACTTCTGCTTACACATCTTAAAAATAAATAAATACTGCCATGAAGTGTAATACCTATTTTATGCATCACAACCACATCAATACAAAACCGATGTACCCAGGTCCTTTGAGCCACAATTGTACCAACAGCGACCCTCATTCCAGCAACCAACACCAAGCACAAGGTTGCATGGAATGTGGCTCTGGAAATCAGTCTATACCAGGGCTGCACAACACGCGGCCCGCCTGGCCTCTCTGTGCGGCCCTCGATGAGATTAAAAAAAAAAAAAAAAAAAAAAAAAACTTTGAAAAAAAATAAATGGCGGAGATTCCCCGCGGTCCCAGCGCGCATGCGCAGGGCCCGCTCCCGCTCCTTGCTCCCTCCCCCCCTCCCCACTCCCCGCTCGCAATGTGGGACGGAGGGGGAAGTCACAGCCAGCTGAGCTCTTCTGCGGCCGCTCCCCCCACCCTGATCCGAACGTGGATATGTGCAGGGGGGTGATTGGAGGTGCAGGGGGAGGGGGTGATTGGAGGTGCATGCAAGCGCGGGGAGGGTGTGATTGGAGGTGCCGGGAGGGGTTGATTGGAGGTGCAGGGGAGGGGTGATTGGAGTGGCAGGTGGAGAGGGTGTGGAGGTGCAGGGGGGCGAGTGGTGATTGAGGGCAGGGTGAGAGGTGATTGGGAGGATGGAGAGGGTTGATTGAGGTGCGGGGAGAGGTGATTGGAGGTGCAGGGGGAAGGGTGATTGGAGGTGCAGGGGGGAGAGGGTGATTGGAGGTGCAGGGGGAGAGGGTGATTGGAGGTGCAGGGGGAGTAGAGTGATGGAGGTTGGGAGGATGAGAGGTAGTGATGGAGGTGCAGGGGGAAGAGAGTGATTTGGAGGGCAGGGGGAGAGAGTGATGTGGAGGTGCGGGGGAGAGAGGTGTTGGAGGTGCAGGGGGAGAGTGATTGGAGGTGCAGGGGGAGAGAGTGATTGGAGGTGCAGGGGAGAGAGTGATTGGAGGTGCAGGGGGAGAGAGTGATTGGAGGTGCAGGGGGAGAGAGTGATTGGAGGTGCAGGGGTGATTGGAGGTGCAGGGGGAGAGAGTGGTGTGAGGTGCAGGGGGGAGAGTGGTGTGAGGTGCAGGGGGGAGATGGTGTGAGGTGCAGGGGGGAGAGTGTGTGAGGTGCAGGGGGGGAGAGTGGTGTGAGGTGCAGGGGGGGGGGAGAGTGGTGTTGAGGGTGCAGCGGGGGTGGGGGGGCTGTGTGGGTTCAGGGGGGGAGAGTGGTCGTTGAGGTGCGGGGGGAGAGTGGTGTGCATGTTTGCAAGGGGGGGGGGGGGATAGTGGTGTGTATGTTGGCAGGGGGGTAGAGTGTGTGAGGTTCAGGGGGGGAAGGATGTGGGAGGGGGGCGATGGGGTGTGAGGGGTGGTGTTTGTGGTTGTAGTAGGGGGGTGGGATGTTTGTGGTGTGCAGGGGGGTATTGTGTGTTTGATGTGGAGAGGGAGTATTATGTGTGTGGGTGAGGGGGTATGAGAGATAGATGGGGAGTATCGCAAAGGTTGATAGTGAGGGGTTCTGGGGGAGATATGAGGATGATGATGAGGGGTGCTGGAGGAGATAGATGATGATGATGATGATGATGATGATGATGATGATGGAGAGGTGCTGGAGGAGAGGATGATGATGATGATGATGATTTTACCCGTGCGGCCCAATTTTTTTTTCCTTGGAGCAGTTCGGCCCTTCTCGCTTTACGAGTTATGCAGGCCTGGTCTATACCATCAAAAAACCTAGTTTGAGACCCACTGGCAGTACCAGATAATCTTTGACAAATCAGCGTCCCCCCCTTTGACTCGGGTACTACAATTCTAAAAAAGATACAAACAGTGTTAAGCAAAACACAAACCGATGTGCATGTTATTGTCAAACAACTTATTACGATTTAAATGTTAAAAAAAAAAAAAAAACAACACATACAGGAGTTGTCATCTAGGATCCTAAATCTAATACATGATTTTCTGAAGTCACCACTTGACAAACTAAAAAAAAATTCAAGTTGGCCCTTCTGTAGCGAAGAGCCCAGCCTCGCCTTTGTACACACATTCTTAAATGAATCTCTAATAACCTATTATTTATTTATTATTATCTATAACCATCCTCACAACTTTAGCCCAACCTGAAAATTGTCCATTTATTACAACCCTCTATTGTCTATTCTTCAACAAGTTTTCCAGGTGCAAATATTTTTAACTGTTGTTTATTTTGTACACTAACCTCATGTGGAACCGTATCAAAAGCCTTTGCAAAATCTAAGTAGACCACATCAACTGCATTACCCTGGTCTAAATTCCTACTTACCGTCTCAAAAGAAACTAATAAGGTTAGTTTGGAATGACCTATCCTTCATACATCCATGCTGACCATTACTAATCATTTTGTTTTCCATTAGGTATTCCTGAATATTATCCTGTATTAAACCTTCAAGTAGTTTAACCACTATTGAAGTCAGGCTTACAGGTCTGTCATTTCCCGGTTGTGATCTAGCTCCCTTTTAAAATATAGGCCCCACATCTGCTTTATGCCAATCTTGTGGTACGGAGCCTGTGGAAATGGAGTCCATGAATATTAAATGTTATGGTTTGGCTATTACTGAACTTAACTCCTTAAGAACCTTTTGGATCTATACCATCAGGGCCAGGTGCCTTATTTACTTTAATTTTATCAAGCCGCCTATAAACTTCTTTTTAAGGCCGCGCTTATAGTGCTGGCGACGGCGACGTCACCAGTTGCTCCCGCGAAAGTTATCATTTAACTTTCAGCGACAGGGTCATTGATTGGTTCAGAGACAGTCACATGCGGCGACAGTCTCTGAAAAATCAAATTTTCCCTGCTTGCAAATGTTTGGTCGCTCCGTCGCGCTTACAAGCGCTCGCGACGGAGTCCATTGTTTTGGAGCGACGTCGCGGGCACTATAAGCACAGACTTAGTTAACAAATTGTTCGCTAATATGGAGGTTGTGGCTTCCTCCTGCGACAATACTATTGCAATGGATTATTACCTGGTAACAGAGGCAAAGGATTTGATTAATACCTCTGCTTTTTCCTTATCTCCAATAATTTGCCTGCCCATCTCACGCTGAAAGGGTCCTATATTTTCTTTTCTATTTTTTGTTATTAAAAAGGTATTTCAAGTACTTTTAAGGGTTTATCTTACTTTCTATTGCAATCCTCTTATTATCCATTTTTGCTCATTTGATTGACCTTTTGCAATTTTTGTTACATTCCTTATAATTCTGATACAATGTCTCTGTCCCTTCTGACTTAAAGAATCTAAACGCCTTCCTCTTCTAGTCCATTTCCTCCCCTACCTGTTTATTTAGCCACATTGGTTTTGACATTTCTGTTATACTTATTACCCAAGTACACAGATAAGTGTGTTTTTCCAACAATGTTTAAAAGACAGCCCCTTTATCTAAGGCTGCGGCCACACTGGCGCTGAACGCGATCATGCTTCCTCTCCAAGCATGAGCGCTCGGCTGTCCTATCGCAAGCGCGCGTGGGTGGGGGCGTTGCAGGCAAGCGGAGCACGCTCGAAAGTCGTTTTTTTGTTTTGTTTATCTAAGCGCCGAGCGTGGGTGAGCGTGTGTGCCTGCGCATGAGCGCGCACGCACAGCGCGAGTGTGGATGACGATCCAAATTGACCAAGGTAAGCTCGCCAAGCGCGCTCAGCGCCAGCGGGGACTCAGCCTTACAGATTTGCCCCTGCAAAAATATCATTCCAATTTATTCCGTGTAGATTAGTCCTCAGTTTATTAAAATCTGCCTTTCTAAAATTTAAAGTGAACTAATTATAGGGATATTTTTAAGGTTCGTCCCTCCTATGGCCAAAGTTAACTAATGGTACTGGCAAGCGCAGTAGCGGAAAGATGAAGTGCCATATTAACATTGACCGTGTAAACCTATTCCTTAGGCTGCGCGCATGCACGTTCGACACTCTTTCGCTTTGGTGGGTGGGAGTTTTCAAACTGAAAACGACACCCGGCGACGAAGCACAGTGTTGTCTTCAGTTGTAGCCGCTGCACTTGAAGGTGTAATTTGAAGCGGCAGCCACGTCATGTGTACTTCGCCAGCCAATCACACACGGTTTCTTTTTTTTTTTAAATGGCTGACGTGGTCCCACCTCCAATTGCGTCATTCTGTCTGCTGGGGATAAGCACACATCGCTCAGCAGAGGCGCACAGACGCAGACGCGCGGTAGTGTAGCAGCCTGTCTGAACTCAGCCTTAGAAAGATTCATGCAGTAATCCCTCCCAGAATCCTATTGGAAGTTAACATATAATGTTAGTATCTTCCCCCATGAGGATGTCCTGTTTTTTTTTTTTTTCTTTTAATGTTTTTTTCTAGATGAAAAAAAAAATTGCTTTTTGAAAAATAATTTCTAGTTTGGGAACATTGTAACTTGATTGAATCTAAAGGGAGACCTTCATTTGAACTTCCCAGACACTTAATGTGTCAAACGCTCCTAGCAATGGCCACAAAAGATATCTTCACGCAAGTAAAAAAAAATTATTGCTATCAGCACAGACTTGTGCTTTAAAGCAACATTTTTATTTGCTAGCATATTCAAAATAAAAAGGTTTTCCTTTCTCCTCCGGGTCTGCTTATGATTGTCAGAACGGAGTATTCTAAAATAGTTTGTGCAATGTAGCCTTGTGAACCAATGCAGAAGAGAGGGCTTTTCTAATCATTACACAATCTCTTCCTGATCGGGCCAGACGCATGTATCCGTAGGCAAACGGTCAATCTACTGCTGTTTTCTTGTATAAAAGAAAGATGTTGCCATCATTAGTCTAGCAGCTAACTGCGGGGCAAACTTACCCGACAGGAATGTTTTTTTTTATTTTTATTTTATTTTTGCACAGAGCACAATGAAAGGAAATGGATTCATTTTAAAAATTGGGCAATTTTCACTTTCAGAATGATTAAGGGCCATGTTTACTAAGCGGTGCGAACATAAAAAAAAAAAAAGACACCTTAAAAACTGCACACTTGTGCACACGCCCCCTAACTTACCTTGATGCTGCGTCAAATGACGCCACGGGTTCGTGACGTCACCCGCATCGGCATGACACCACGTCGTCATTTGACGCCGCATTGCCATGGACACGAGTGACGCCGGCAGAGTCAAGGAAAGCAATAGCATTGCACAGGCCTCACGCGATCCCCCAGCATTAATTTTAATGCCTCGGGGAAGAGTGCGGGGCCCCTGCAAAGGCCCCCCCCCACACCCCTGAAAAATCTCCTGCCCCGCACTTTGCGCACCACTACCTTAACGCATCGGAAGATGACTTACAGCCCATTACAGTGAGTGAGCCATAAGTGGTCTTCCACGGACAGAATGTGTTCCGACACTACTTAGTAAACATGGGCCAACATCTTTACCAAGAAAAAGCCTATTACATGGAAAATGGTGTCATTACTTTTTCATTTGCTGCTAGGTTTAATTAAACACATCCACCAAGTGGAATGTAAAATAAAGTGGCAGCTAAAAACAGTGCAACAAGTACCTTCCTGTATTTGCCGTTTGTAAAAAAAAAAAAAAAAAAAAAAAAGGAAAAGGCAAAAATAAAACAGTGTCCCATCTTTGTTATTTCTGGAAGGGCAGCCACTCTATTTTTGGCTTCCTCCCTTCCTAAATCAGCCCTTCCCTCGCCCAAGTACTTCCCCACCACCTTTCTATGGAAATAGCCACAAAAACAACCCAAGAGAAGCCCCGAGATGAGTCTGTACTTTAGTGCTAGCTAAGAATAGGGTTTTGAACCCTTTTGTGGTAGTGGGCTTTGCCATGCTGGTCCTTCCGGCATTGGAGGGGTTAAGTGTGCAAAAGGCAATTTTTTGTGATGGTACTAAAATTTGCCAAAGTTCGTTTAAAAAAAAAACAAAACAAAATTAAAAAAATAAAATATTCCTTGAAAGCGTCAAAAAAGTTAAATCCATTTTCAATGCCAAATGTGCTTCAAAATGTGTTGTTGTAATCTTAAGGCTAAATTACTTAATACAGTTTACTAATCCTCTTTAATTACTTTTCTTTCCTCCTATAGCAAAAGCTATAGACCTTCTTTCCTCCTATAGCAAAAGCTATAGACCTTCTTTCCTCCTATAGCAAAAGCTATAGACCAATCTCGTTGATAAATGCAGATATCAAAATCTACTCTAACATGCAGGCTAATAGACCAAGGCAGGGGTGCACAGGATTTTTTTGGGGGGGCGTGGTGGTTGCAGAGGCCCCATGCTCTTCCCTGAGGCATTTAAATTAAATGCTATGCCGGGGGACCGTGCAAGGCCTCTGCAACCTCAACTTACTGGGATTCAGCCGGCTTCTGGTCACGTCATAATGTGGCGGGGGTCATGTGACGCGTCATCATGGTTACGCACGTCAAATGACGCTGCGGGGGCGCGAGCGCTGGGACGGCACAGAAAAAAAAAAAAAAAAAAAAAACACTTTGCGCACCCCTGGACTAAGCCATATTCTGCCTAGACTTATCCACCCTGATCAAGTGGAATTTATTAAGGGTAGGCAGTTGGCAGACAATACCAGATGAAATCATTGATCTGATTGAGATAGCCAATACAAAAAAGCCAAGTAATGGTGTGGAGTCTGGACGCCGAAAAAGCTTTTGACAGGATTGATTGGCCATATCTTAATGCTATGCTTGGAGCGTTTGGTTTTGGGGGTAGAATATTAAAAGCAAATCGAGCACTGTATGCCAAACCAGCGGCAAGAGTAACATCAGGGATGTGCATCCGATATTATCCAAATTAATAGTGGCACAAAACAGGGCTGCCCACTCTCACCCTTGCTATTTGCATTAATCATGGAGCCACTAGCAGCCCAAATTCAGAAGAATCCAGACAGAACAGGAATCCAAATTAACGGCCAAGAACCTACGGTGGCTTTATATGCGGATGATATCATTTTGACGTTATCAGGACCCCCTCACCTCTTTGCTCAACTTGTTCAGTCTTCTGGGGAAATTCAATAAGATATCTGGGTTCAAAAATAATCAATCAAAATCTGAAGCCCTAAATATAAATCTACCCAAGGAAATAGAAAAATTGACAGATATAAATTTCAAATTTAATATGGCAGCCCTGTGCCCTTAAATACTTTGGAGTTCAGATAACGAATAATTATAAAACCCTTTAAAGAGAAAACTATCCCAAATTACGCCGAACCCTGAGAAGAGACATTCAAACCTGGTCCAAATATAATACCTCGTGGATAGGCAAGATCTATTGTATTAAAATTAACTTACTTCCCCGCATCCTGTACCTATTTCAAACTCTTACAGGACTGGGGGTGGGGAAAGATATACTTCCAATGCAATCCCTAACAAAAGTTAATTTGGAATTATAAAAGACCAAGAGTGAAGAGAAAGATCCTGCAGAGACGAGCATTAGCAGGGAGACTAGTGGTACCTTGCTTATCAGAGTACAAAGCGGCCCAACTATGGGAGATTGCACAGTGGCATGTGTGTGTCCCTCTTCAGCTTCGGGACCTAAATTTGGTTACCCAAAGGGACCCATAAGTCCATGCGAGAACCAGCTCATTAGCAGTTTGGGAGGCTTCTAAATTAGGGTGCTCACTGACTTCCAAATACTCTTAAATGACCCCCTTATTGGGACAACCCTGACTTTGCTCCGGGTCTGAATAGTAAGGATTTTTCGATTTGGAAACAAAAAAGGTTTTTAAGACTGAAAGATCTGGAGGGTAGAATAAATATGAAAACATTTGAACAAATTAAAAATCAGACAAAAAGACATCCCTGTAACGGGGACTTATCGCTGTTTGAGAGAAACTGTCTAAATCCAGCAGTGGTAATAGGGGAGCCCCTGCTGCTGCCTCATAGAAAATGAACGGTGAACGGTGCTCTGGGTATACACTGAATAGGTAGAGAAGGTAGAGAAGAACCCAGTGTAGCACTCGAGTTCACCCTCTGGTGATGGGTGTATGATTTAAAACATAAACTTTATTAATACAACACATATATAAAATAATGGGTATTAAAATGACGTTACTGGAGGTCATAGAATCATGATACTGACAGCCGTGAGGCTCAGGACTAACATAGTATGTGTGTCCTATATGTATCAAGTACACCAGGAAAACTGAGCAGAAATCCTGATATGGACCTCTGTGAAAGGTGAATAAGTAGGGTGTGCTCCGTAAGGTACTGTATCTTACAGGTCACATAAGGCAATATAGGCATAAAACCATAAATGAGGGTTGTGTGACTAGAGTGACTGGTGCACTGTAAAGCAAATATATGTGCCAGTAGATCTCAGTGTGCAGTCAGTAAAAATCCTCTCAGTGAGAGTGGCTATAAGCACAGTGCTGTGTGAAGCTGACCTCAGGTAATCCTTGAGGTCCACAGTATAGGGATATAATGCCCTGTAGTGACCTCAGCGTACTGTCAGAGATAGTACTTATAAAAACTGTGCTGATGGTATGGTGGTGGGCACCTTGTAGGTAAGCTTAGCACATAAATTGCACTGTAAATGAAGAGGGGGTGCTGCGTATAGTAGATAAGTGGGTGGTAGCTAAGTAGTAATGTACTCCAGCGCATAACTCACAGAACTACACTCGTACTAAGTAGAGAGCACTAACCCTATCAATATTCAATAGAACGAGGCTCTAAGTGTCCATCGGGGCACTAGAAGCCTGTATATCAGCGCGGGCAGGACCACGCATCAACTCGCGGTATGAGACATGAGAGCGGAAACAATTACAGTCGCGGTGCACGTGTGGGGGACGGAGCCGATGCGCGCGTTTCCGCAGAGGCTTCAAGGCGAAATGGTAAGTAAACCATTGGAAGTAACACTTACCATTCGCTTGAGAAAGCCTCTCGCGAAACGCCGCGTCGGCTCCGTCCCTACACGCGCAGGACTTTAATTGTTTCGCTCTCATGTCTCATACCGCGAGTTGATGCGGTGTCCTGCCGCGCTGAATACAGGCTTCTAGTGGCCCCGATGGACACTTAGAGCCTCGTTCTATTGAATATTGATAGGGTTAGTGCTCTCTACTTAGTACTGAGTGTAGTTCCGTGAGTTATGCGCTGGAGTACATTACTACTAGCTACCACAGCCACTTATCTACTATACGCAGCACCACCCTTTCAAACAGTGTCAATTTATGTGTAAGTTACCCGACAAGGGTGACCACAATACCAGTAGCACAGTGTTTTAAGTAATATCTCTGAAGTACCGCTGAGGTCACTACAGGGCATTATATCCCTATACTGTGGACCTCAGGAGGTTACCTGAGGTCAGCTTCACACAGCACTGTGTTATAGCCACTATCACTGAAGAGGATTTTACTGACTGCACACTGAGAATCTACTGGTGCACCATTATATTTGCTTTACAGGTGCACCAGTCACTACTAGTCACACAACCTCATTTATGGTTTGATGATATGCCTTATGTGACCTGTAGATACAGTACCTTACGGAGCACACCTACTTTATTACCTTTCACAGAGTCCAATCAGGATTTTGCTCAGTTTCCTGGTGTGATAATTGACATATAGGACACACATACTATGTTGATCCTGAGCCTCACGGCTGTCAGTATCATGATTCTATGACCTCCAGTACGTCATTTTAATACCCATTATTTTATATATGTGTTGTATTTAATAAAGTTTATGTTTTAAATCATACACCCATCACCAGAGGGTGAACTCGAGTGCTACACTGGGTTCTTCTCTACCTTCTTTATAAATCCAGCAGTGTGCTGGTTACTTGCACACAGGCAATAGACCACCTGGCTGATTAGGACTCTTACAAAAAGCCTGATGTGAGAAACAGGACAGACCAGATATTTCCTTAGCCCACAACTGGGCTGACCTGAGGAAAATATATGTCTTGATGCACACAGGACTGTATGCCGACAGCAAGACAAGGGGACAAGACCTCTATACCTGGACACAGAGAGTGCCACAGCACACAAGGATGCCAACCCAAGAAAACATTGGGGCAGTCCCCTACAGCTACAACAACAGTAACAGATAAAAGACTTTTTTGTTGGACATAGATACAGCTTTGCTACCCAACCATTTAGAAAAGGCTGGAGTAAAGGTTTAATTATTCTCCAAAGTGGAGTAGGCCTTTATTTTGTTTATTTTTGTATGTTGTGCCTTGTTAAAAAGGAACAGGCACAATAAAGCAAGGATTACATTTCACCCTAATCAGTCTCTATTAAATACCTCTGCACATCTCTTACAATCCCCAATTCAGAATTTTGTTTAGGTACCTACAGATTAGGGCATTCTACAACAAATTTTTGCCCCGTCCCACATGGACAAATTTTGAAAAGCTCTGTATTTTGTAAACAGACTAGGGGACAAACCTCTCAAATGTACAACTAAGTGACCTGTTCAGGCTCGGAATATTCCCAAAAGCTGCAGTATATGTCCCAATGGGAGTCAGACTTGGGAGAGGTATTAGACAAGGAACACTGGGATGAGATTTTTTTGGTGGTGGCAAAGAGTTAGATTTGCACGACGTTAAAGGAGAACCCATATAAAAATGTTAATGAGATGGTACCTCACCCCACTAAAATTATCAAAATTGATTCCGGGTTACTCACTATTGTGCCCTAAAAAAAAAAGCGTGTGTGCTGTGCACGCGCATAGTAAGTGAACTTCTTTGACTTTTGTCACAGAAATTGACTTATAACGCGCGTGCTCGGCACACGTGTCAGTCAGTGAGTATGTATGGTGTCGGTCAGAGAGTAGTATGTGTGGTTTTGTTTGTGCATGTGTTTGTCAGTCGTGTGTGCATGGTGTCAGTCAGTGTGTGCAGTGTGTAGTCAGTGTGTGCCATGTGTGTTCAGTCATGTGTGCATGTGTGTCAGTCAGTGTGGGCATGTTTTTGTGTTTGTATCGAAGTCAGTGTGGGCCATGGTGTGCGTCAGTGTGGGCATGTGTGTCAGTCAGTGTGGGCATGTGTGTCAGTCAGTGTGGGCATGTGTGTCAGTCAGTGTGGGCATGTGTGTCAGTCAGTTGGGGCATGTGTGTCAAGTCAGTGTGGGCATGTGTGTCAGTCAGTGTGGGCATGTGTGTCAGTCAGTGTGGGCATGTGTGTCAGTCAGTGTGTGAGTGAGTGAGTGAG
>CM071570.1:127671876-127694376 GCA_036426205.1 Ascaphus truei | reverse complement strand
CTCTTTCTTTTCAATATTTTTTGTTTGATTTTCACCTGGAAAAAAAAAATATACATGTCTTTAATTAGAAAGGATTGGGTGATAACTTTGTAAATAGCTTCATTAAAATATAAAAATCAGTATGAAAGTGAAAAATCGCTGTTCGTTGTGTCCTAGGGGAAAAAAAAGTGTATGATTGTCTTCTGAAAAATAAACTTTCCAACTTCACCATGGTCATCAACAGTTAGCGGTTTGACAAATCATGGCATTGTACCTCCCAAGAGAAAGGAAGGGGGGGGGGGGAGGGAGAAAGGAAGGGGGGAAAGAAAGAGGGTGTGGACGAAAAAAAAAAAAAAACTAGGAATAGATTTAGCAAAATTAAAATGAGTTTCCAAAAGAGAGTTTAGGACAACATTAAAAGACCATAAAACATCTCATAAGAACAATAAAAACATTTAAACATGTTTATATTTCTTATAGTACTGAATTAAAAAATATTATAATTTAACAAATGCAATCACTGAGAATAAACCCATTAGACAAATACTATTACAGTAGCTCCCTTTGTTCATAGATTGGACTGCGTATTGTCTACACCGTACACTATCCGTAGGCCCAGATCCATAACAGGTTAACATGACCTTATTTCCATCCATATGATTAGGAGTAAAAGAAAGCCAACGCTTCGCACTTGTGGATCTGGGCCATAATGTCCTAAAATACAGATAGAGATTCTCCCTCCATGGTCACCTGAGACAGCATGTGAACATCTAGGTTTCATGAGCACCGATAAATACATACACGAAGTAATGTAATCAGTGATGCTAAATGGTACTTAGATCAGAGAGGAGGGAAATACAGAGGACCAGATACACAAACCTCAGTTAACGCACTCAACGTGGCGTTAACATTAAAGTCACATCTAGACCAACAGTTTATCTGTATGTGAGGACAACAACAACGCCAAGCCAGTGTTTCTTCACAGGTCTTAGTAGGAGCTCCCCAGGTAACCTTAAAGTTTCCCTGCAGTTCAGGTCCTTTGAAAATTGAACCACCGGCACGAAAGAGGCCCGCATCAGTGTGGGAGAGCCGAGGCCCGGCGGCAACCAGCTGGCCTGGTCCCCTCTCCCCCAACCACCGGCATGAAAGAGGCCCGCATCAGTGTGGGAGAGCCGAGGCCCGGCGGCAACCAGCTGGCCTGGTCCCCTCTCCCCCAACCACCGTCATGAAAGCGGCCCGCATCAGTGTGGGAGAGCCGAGGCCCGGCGGCAACCTGCTGGCCGGGCCCCCCCTCCCTCAACCACCGGCATGAGAGAGGCCCAGAGCGGGACTGCAAGGCAGGCCGCTGCAGCACCCGGGGAAATCCAGGGCCGACAGCCCAAGACCATCCCCAAGGATTAATTTCTTTTGTGGCCGTCAATAGTTGTGGCGTTTTAAACCTTGAAGACCTGTCATGCAAACGTTCAGCCCAAAGTTGCAAGATATGCACATGGCGGCTGGTTCAGTTTTCCCCCTTATCAACCACCTTAACTGTTTTTTTCCCCACTAGCCCTTAGGCCTCGCTCCGACAGGCTGCGTTGCGACGTGCGCACGCACGATCGTCGCTCTTTGAGTCTAGTGGATGACAGTTGTCACACTAGAAACGACTTGTGGCGGCAAACTACAGCATTGATGCTGCAACATTTTGCCGCCACAACCCAAATTGAAATTTGGGGCTTCAGTCGCGTCACGTGAGCTGGTTCAGCCAATAAAGGCGAACCATCTTTGTAACGTATTAGTTACACCCCCCCGCCATGCCCCCAAATGCCGCGACCCACCTCTAGCAGTTTGAGCGCAGATCGCTGGGCTGCAGGAGTGCGCGGCGCGCGGCGGAGGCACGCACACGTAGCAGCAGCCTGTGAGCGAGGCCTTACACCACAGTTGAGACACTTTCCTATTCATTTGCTTCTTATGAATACAGCTGTGGGTTGACAACAATAATATAGACTTCTTCAGGCATGCCGGATCTGGGAACACGACCCTGCCAGCCATGTGACAAACTCAACGGCCGGCTGTAGAAGGCAGCGCCTGTCACTCACCACCGTGTCTTGTGCCCCACAATCACTTGCACTTAGAGACAGACCGCGTCTGATATCCACCATATAGCCTGTTAACCGTTTTGTTGCCACAAAATCCGCAAAAACTGATAAAAATCAGTGAAAATGGGTGCCTTGTCACTAAAGTGTTTTCATTTTAAGCATGGATTTGGTGTTACTCCCAGCAACACATCGTAATAGAACGTTTACAGGTTCTGGGTGGGTGCAACTCCAGTTATTGTTGTTTATTTATAAAGCACCAGTGATGTATGTTACATAAACAGCTACATATAAATGCTGACAGATACGCACAGATACAGATATAACGAGGGCCTTGCTCGGGAGAGCTTACAATCTTGTGCAGGGGTACCCAACTCAATTTCTTAAAGCTGCAGTTCAGGCAATATCCTGCATGTGTGGTTTTTTTAATAAATCAGTTCTGTAGTAAGAAAAAGTACTTTTAGCATTTTCTGTTTTAAAAAACAACAACTTTTAAAGACCAATTTTCTTGTATTCTATTTTAACAGCCATTTGCTAAGGCACTGCCCCTTCATGTCCTGTCACAAGCCCTGGCACACCCCTTTGTCAGCCCTGCCCTCCCTCTAGCACATGTCAGTGCAGGAGTGCTCATGAATATTCATGAGCTTCCACTGACGGACTGAAGCAGAAGAAAAACAGATCCCTTCACTAATTATGTCACCAGATTTCGCCTATCAATACATGGAGAACAAATTGACCTGCAGCTATACAGTTCTTTAGGTAATTAGAGATTGAACACATGAAACTATTGAAGTAAAAAAATAAATTAAAAAAAAAAAAAGACTGAACTGCAGCTTTAAGTACCACCAACAGGTCAAGTTTTCAGGATCTCTCTGCTTCAGCGCAGGTGACTCAGGTGTGGACTGGAGTTGGCCACCCCTGATCTAGAGGGAAGGACAATGTTTAAACAAGATGGTAATGTGGCTGCTCACTGTGGGACAGAGTATCTCAGGTTGGAATATGGCTCAGTCTAATGGCCGATTCCATTATAGTTCAGGGGGTGGGAAGTGGTAGTGATCACATGATTGCAAAGTCACAGAACATGCAAAAGATAGTCTCCCCTTCCTTATATCTTCTGGTGAGATCTCCCCTAAAAAACAAAAAGTCCATGACATAAGTATCACGTTATGGGGCCCCTGGGATGCCAGACCTCATGGGATGTGATAGCCGTGTCATGGGGCAGGCAAAAGCTTTAACACCTATTTCGGGGTCTGGATAGGACAGGAGTAAAACCAAGACATACTTAACTGGATGCAATTGGAAAATAATGTCATGTTCTTGTAGCAGTACGTTGGCGTTAAATCAATGCTAACGAGATGTCGTTTTTGCATACAATTAGCTTTGAGGATACCATGTTAACTCAGGGAACATAAAATCCATTCCTGGTTTAGGTCACATGACTTTATAAACCCGACTTAAAGGAGCAATTGATGCAATATCCCACGTGTTATTTTTTTTTTTAATATATATATATAAAATCAGTCAGTATTAGATAATACTACTTTTTATAAATCCAACTCAATGTCATGTTTAAAAAGAGTTTTTCAGATAATGAGCATCCTTTGATTTGTATAGCAAGTTGTAGCACACTTTCCAGCAGTGCAAGATCTTTGTAACACTTTCCTGGTTGTGATCATTTGTTGTCAGTGTTCCCAGCAGTTTGAGCATCAAACGAACAATAGATAATGTTACCTTAGTAATACAAGAGCACATTGTAGTTTCTGAGTTGGGCTGCGTCCATGCTCCCTAAGAACGCGCGGAGGCGTGCGTGGCACGATCACAATGACTTAAGGCAATGATCGGCGCCATGTGCCGCGCAAGGAACCAGTTACATTTGATTCCACAGCGCGATGGCAATGTAATGTGTGCTGTTCGCCCAATGAGGGAGAACCAGCTCAGTGACGTCACACCCATGTCCCCATCACATCTAACCTGGCCAGAAAACGCTCCCGCTAAATGCGGGCGACGTCGCACGCACTCCTCCACGCAGTCTTCGGCCTCGCTCAGACAGGCCGCATTGCGACGTGCACGCACTATCGTCACTTTCATTTTAGTGGATAACAGTTGTCACACTAGAAACTGCTTCTGGCGGCAAACAACAGTGTTGACGCTGCTACATTTTACCGTCACAACCCAAATTGAAATTTGGGGCAGCAGTCGCGTCACGTGACCTGGTTCAGCCAATAAAGGTGAACCAGCTCTGAACATGTTCATTACGCCCCGACCCAGCACCTGCAGTTTGAGCGCAGATCGCTGGGTTGCAGGAGCGTGCGGCGGAGGCACGCGCTCTGATGTAGCAGCCTGCCTGAGCAAGGCCTTAGGCCTGGGACATAGTGCACAAAACAGTGCTTTCCCTGGCCTTACACAGCGCGCCGTCCGTGGGCGGGCCAGTGACGTCATGGAGCTGGTTCGCCCTCGTGACCGGCCCTGCGCTCCGGCGAGCGCCAAATTTCAAAACTCCGTCAGACACACGCTTCCCCAAGCGTGCGGACACGTGCGCGAGCCCCTGCTAAAGCCGCTCTCATTGCGGCTGCAGGGGCTCCGTGCCGAGCAGCAGCACGGCTCAGTGAATAAGCGCTGACCATGCCTGAGGCCTTAGGCGGAGTCCCCGCTGGCGCTGAGCACGCTCATGCTCGGAGAGCACTCCAAGCATTAGCACCGGGTGTCCTGGCATTTACGCACGCGGGGGCGAATTGCGGGTAGTTGAGCGCACTAGAAAGTCATTTTTTATTGTTTACATAAAGCACCGAGTGAGAGTTGGCATGTGTACCCGCGTGAGCGGGGACTTACATATCTATATATGCAAGTAACCGCAGCAAGCGCCGCCCGCTGAGCGCGCTCAACGCTAGCGGGGACTCAGCCTAACACGGACTGAAGGATTGATTGAAACTGAAAGGCAGCCATTTAGTGAACCCTGGGAAGCAGGCTCTTTGCTGATTGAGCCAAGGAGATCTGATCAGCAGTTTGGTTAATTAGTTTTCAATAATAATAAAAAAAATTAATGAAGTGCCACATGGATTGCCTCTTTGTTAACAAGCCTTTGTTAAGTTATTGCCCTGAGAGAGGGTAGCACTGTGGAAGTTTATTTTTTACCCTACCAAATCCAGACCACTTATATTTTTTTACATTTTTTCAAAAATTACCAACCCAGAATACCACTTTAGAAAAAAAAATGCATAATGCAACAATATATTTACACTTATTTTTAAACAACCCCACCCCCCCCCCCCCACACAGTATAACTATTTGATAGTTACCGGCCTTAAATTCAACTTTTTCCACTAACCACCTCACTATGTTAATTCCTCTACTGTTTCTAATATCATACATACTGTATTTACCTTTCTGTAATTAAGTCAGATGCTCACAGGTTTAGGATTCCTGTCTTGGTAAACATGCGAGCTGTATTTGAGGCACACCAAATTAACATGACAGTCATCTTAAAAGTGGGGCACAACACAAACAAAAATGATAGGAACCCCGCCGGGTTTTTGGTACCTTTACCCAATTGCAGATACTTCTGCCAGCAAATGGGATTAAATTAAAAAGGGCAGCAATGGATACCAATCATCTCGTATAAACTATTTACTGTTCCCACAAATAAAGAGCGCATACAACTTTAAGGCAGATCAGCCAGATCAATTATAACTTTTTTTTTAGCAAGCATGGGGCATAACACATACCAACAAAATAATGGGGTAGCTGACTGCAGTCAATGGACCAGGAATAAGACTTTAGAGAGGGCAAGAAGTTCAGGGGATCATCAGGGAGTAGGCCGGGGCTCTCTGTGGCTGGAGCCGGGTCCCCTGCCCCAGAGTACGGTCCCGGCTGCAGAGGCTCCTCGCTGCTTGCGGGACACACGCTGCAGAAATCATCCGCATCGTGCACACACTCCACCGCAAACATGTTGCAGCCTCTCCCCAGCGGTGCAGGAAGCTCGTTTGGAAGGTGCTATCAAAAAGCAAGAGTGCAGCTGGATCGCTTCTTGTAGTTTTGGAGCAGGGCGCTGGCAGCTGCGCACTGCTCCAAAGTGCTCCCACAGGTGCAGATTTCCTACTAATGGGGTGTCCTGTTTTGGGAGCTGCATGCTAGTTTTCTTCCACCACTGCAAGCTCCAGGAGTAGGGTTGTATGCACAGGGGAGGTTAGGCAGCTTTATTGTTTGCAGACCAGTTGAATCCAGACATAGCGGAGGAGGGGGTGGCGGTGCAGTGAAGGGTCTTGCAAGTAATGAGGAAAGAACTCACCCATCCCCCCCTCGCACAGGCAGCCTGCAGCCTCACATAGGTCATTGGTGCCTGGAGGAGCAAGGGACACTGCATGGCAACACATACAAGCACAGACCGTGTGAAGGTATGAGCGAGCACTCACCAGGGTTTCTCAACCACTTCTCCAAAAGGGCCAGATCAGAAATCATTTAGAAGTACAATTATTTTAGCATTTTGCAAACATGTATAACATCTGTACTATAATATATATATATATATACACACACAAATATAACTGTATGCTCATCTGCATGTCTTAGGCAGGTCTGCAACCCCGCCTTTCCCCATTATCACCCAGCATACAGCACTTCCACTGCAGCAAGGGATTCTGGGAAATGACATGCAAATGAGCACACAGTGTCACTTTTTGCCTCAATAACCATTTTTAACATGGTTCCCTATAGGCTTAAGCTTGCTGCATGGTCACAGCTTTGAGCACAGCCAGGGTTAAGGTGCATACCCAGAAAACCACCCACAGACAGCCGTTTCGACCTTGATGGGTCTCATCAGTGTGGGGTTGATTTTACTGGGAATGCACCTAGTTACCGATGTGTATATACTATCTGTGCGTCTCTCTCCTAGTTACCGATGTGTATATACTATCTGTGCGTCTCTCTCCTAGTTACCGATGTGTATATACTATCTGTGCGTCTCCTATTACCGATGTGTATATACTATCTGTGCGTCCCTCTCCTAGTTACCGATGTGTATATACTATCTGTGCGTCTCTCTCCTATTACCGATGTGTATATACTATCTGTGCGTCTCTCTCCTTTTCACGCGACTCCTGTGCGTTCGCAGAATTTCCTGTATAAATGCATCGGGACCTCCCTCGGCGCCTGCGCTAACCGTCACGTGGTGAGGACGCAGCTACAGGAGCTGCTGGCGTCTGCCCGCTTCCAGGAGGAGGCGGAGAGGGAGGTAATAATACTATCCACCCGGGAGACGTCCCCTCCGCCATGTCTAGCCGCGCAGGGTGTGGGCGCTGAGAGATGCGTACGTGGCGGACACCATTCCCTGTCCCTAAGAGCTTACACTCTAAATGATCTGTATGGTGACTGTCGGATTCCACAGGGAAAACCTTGTTACCCAACCGGTTACGTCCGGTTACAGTTTGATCTCCTACCATCTTTTATAATCTCCTAAATATAATTCCCACGTGTCTGTCGGACTGTCGCCTGCGCCCCCTTCCCTGCGGACAGCAGGAGGTTACAGTAATCGAGACGGGAGAGAATGAGGGCCTGAGTCAGAGTTTTAGCAGTCGAGCAACAGAGGAAAGGGCGTATCTTAGTAATATTGCGGAGGAAAAAAAACATGTGAAAAAGGTGAGGGCGCGGAATCCTAACCACTAGACTACCAGGGATATTGTACATGTGTTAGCCAACTTGCTCTCTGGAAGCTGCAACAGGAAAGTCTGTTTGATGTCTATATTACTGTGGAATTTACATCCAAAGAACTAAATAAACAGTCACAATGTTGCTGATTACATATGAAACCGTTACCAGGATTCCTCTGCTTCAGTTCTTTTGCTGATGTAAATTGCTGGGAGCAGCAGCTGCTACAGCAGGAGCCTTCCTGGTCTGAAGTTCTACAGCTCATCTTCCCCACAGCGCCCTCAGCAGACCAAGCATGTGAAGCTATGAAGTGGTACAATGGGAATGTTATTACAATAGCAAAAGGAAGTAGGAAAATACAAAAAGAATAACACCACAATTCCTTAGATATTTTGTTCATAAGACATCTAACAATTCACCTCCTAAGGGGTCGCTGAAACACATGCAATTTACCATATGCTAAAATCATATTATCAATAAAATGTGTATTTTTTTTATTTGTACATTGTTACACTTACACACAAGGAAGGGGGTATTTAATTCCCCCTTAGCAGCTGATCAGAGACGTCATCAATCTACAGATGCAGCGGCCGTTATTCGAACATTTCACCGAGCCGTTTCTTGTACTCTGCTGTTTTCCACCCGGCCAATCACATCGGGCACTCGTGTTTATCGCGGTTGCTTTTTTTAAATGTCATGGATTCTGTTTCCTATCCGTGGCAGAAATGAATGAATTGTAATGTGTACAGTACTGTGCTACTCTGTCAATTTCAGGTGTTTGAAAACCAGAACACTAAAATGACATTTTCTGCACTCACCTGCACTCGCGTCTCACGGCGGTACGGTTGGAAGAAATCCCGCGCCATGACATGGGTATTCCGAGGTATACACCGCGTGAAATGTTCGAATAACGGCCACTGCATTTGTATAAACTACTTTTGTTATCTCAAGGTTCTGAGCTACAACTACTGGCTCAATACAATATGTACTGGAGAAATTGGTACAATAGGTACACCTGGTTTTAACCCTTTCAATGTCACAGCCCCTCCGGCACTTGCGATCACGTGACCACTCCATCACTAATGACAGAACAAGAGGAGAACGAAGAACGGGAACTCCCCTACCCAAATGAGCAATTAGAGTATGATGCCCGTGGGCACCCAAAGGGTTAACAGTTACAGTACAGGACATTAAAAAACAGGTACACTATCTGCTATATAGGTACAGTTGGATGGTATGGTACTTAGGATTAGTTGAACCAACCACGTATTTCTGTCTTTTTTGTACATTCAGGACAGTGAAAATTGGCAATTGCAATTGTAATAATGCTGGTAAACACAAGCTCCTAATTTACCAGGCTGGGTTATGGACAGCAGATTGTATTATTTGCACTTTCATTTTAGCATTGTGTTTGTCTAGTGTTTTGAGACCCTTGAAATAATTATTTTCCATTTGAAACTCTATTAAAAAACATTATTTAGAAAAGCTTATTTGGCAGTAATTTGACCTTACAAGAGTAATGTTGAACTGGTCTCCCGTCTTCCTTTTATGAAACTACTTTGCATGGAGTTGAACCTACATGCATCAGCAAACAATGCAGGGGTGTGGGGTTAACGTGGATAAAAAGAAGAGTCTGGGGAGGAATTATTTCATTCACATGTAGCCCTGTTTCCTTCTGAATACAGTACAACTACCGATGCTGTATAACCTGCTGGCTCACAGGGCCTAAGCCTCTGCCACGGAGAGCCTGGGGCAATATATTAATATATAGTACCTCTTACCAGATGCAGCGCCTCCACCTGTGATGGCTCCCAGCAGAGCGGGAGATGTTCCTCGCAGGACAATAATACATACAATACTACAGACACAGCATGTAAAAGAAACAGTAGCTTTATTGGCGGTAACCATAACCATGCATTGTATATCCCTATCGGTGTTACTCTTCAATGAGACACTATACTATCGCATCTCACAGGACGCGACCCTTCACCGTGTTCCCATACCCCAAAGTGAGTGTATGTGTGTGACTGCGCAGCCACTAGTATGAATAATATTATAGTTGGTGCACTTAATGGATGTTACCTGCCGAGCGCTCCTGCGCTCGGGCCCGCAAACAGACTTCACTAAGGATCCGACGACGCGGAGCTGCCTGTGATACCTTCCGGTGCGATCCCACCCGGATGGCTGACTATATGCCTGAAGAGGTCTGGTCCCAAACCTCTGGGCTGGTGCTGTGACAGTCTCTGTGTCTTTAGCAGCTTCACTCACTAATGTGACAGGTTCCTATTCTAGGGCCTGTCCCTACATTAACTCTGACTGACTGTGACTCAGGGCCTATCTGGGCCTGGGGGTATACGGGCCTAGTGTAGAGGCTACTTGCCTCTCTACACACTGAGCTCCTTCCTTGTCCCCCTCCCAATCTTCTCTGCCTGCGTGCTCCCCTGCGCAACCTCCTATCTCTTCCTGCAGAGTCTCCTATCACCCTATTGGCTCCCTGGCGTCACCTGGTCTGGCTGCGGCTCATGGGACTTGTAGTCTCCGGGCCTAGGCCCCTACCGATTGGCCCGTGCTTCATGCACTACCGCAGCCACTCTCTGCTTATGCGTGACCTCTTATCACACGCCGTCGCCTCTGAGACGCTCTGCGCATGCGCAAGTACAAATGGCGGCGCCCTGGGCGCTCGGGCAGCCGCGGAGACTCCAGTGTACCGAAAGGCTCCCTGCATGTTCTGCAACCTTCCCTTATTTTCCCATTGCAGCAGAGATAAGGGTGAGCCTGGGAGACCTGGCTACACACATATTTATATTCACATATAAATAGAAGTCATTGTAACTTAGAATTTGACAGCAGATAAGAGCCGCTTGGCCACCTAGTCTGTCAGACCCTATGTTATCCTTAGATTTCTTTCATACATAGGACAGCCTCTTTGGGCTATATATGTAGCACCCTTGCTAATTTAATCCTAGTGTGTCATGGTCCCTAAGGCCGCGATTATAGTGGCCACACGCGACGGAGCGCATGATGTCACACAAGCTGGTCGCTTGTGCAAAACCTGGTCTGAGGCGTGGCCATGATGTCAAATGAGCAATTCGCCCTCATTGGCTGAGCCGCGCACGTGGCCCGGCCTTCGCGTGGCAAAGACAAAATTGTTTGTCTTCTGGAGAATCACGCACGCAGTCGCGCTCTCTATGAGTGGCCTCATAGAGATGAGGTTTGTTAGTGCCGCATGCGCACGCCGTCGCTGCCACTATAATCGAGGCCTAAGGCTGTTAAGGGGTTAATCCTAGTTCTTAGTACAATACGTTGCATTTTCTATGTAACTTAAATAGTGTTTCTATTTTAAAGGTTAGTGTCTGGCACCTCCTTATTTCTGGCAGTTGCCAGAAGGTCACCTGACATGGGGTGACCTTACTATAATGTTTAGCCCACCCTTTAATTTGCCCAGCAACAAGGGGTGGGGAACCCATATTATATTAGGCAGGGTTCAGCCTTTTTGCCCCAGATCCCAGGAGGAACAGAGGAGGGGATCTCACCTGCACATATGTTTATAGTAAGTGACTAAGGGCTCTATGCCGTAAGCGCCGAAAAAGCACTCTCGCCAAGTGTTCCCTATCGGCATGATTTTGGCGATTTGCCCTCGCAGTATTCAGGAAGGGCTGAATCCCTGGCGAATCACTGCGAAAGCAAAACGCCGATGAGCCGGTGATAAAAAAGCCTGTCTCCCGATAACCTGGCGATACGCCGTTTCTGCCGATATGTGTTTGCAGCAGAGAGAGATCCGCCACACTATACATACAGGGTAAGAATTGATTTTGTTTTAAAAGCTTGTTTTGCAGTATTTAAAATGATTTTGGCTATGCTGCTATGCATAAATGTGTGTGTAATGTATTTTCTAATTAGATAGATGTCATTTTTGGTTTTGTATGGTGTACTTTAGGTCAGGGTGAGGCTTGCTTTTGTATATTGTATTCTTTTTGGTACTTATATTTTGGCTGATGGTAACTTGTTCTGTTTAACGATTGAAATAGTTAATTGTTTAATTGTTATGGATGGTATTTAAATTGTTTAGTGATTTAATTAATGAATGCTAATTGATTTATGGTGACTTGATTGGTTTAAATAGTATACTTGTTTGGATATATTGGTATTTTTTTTGGAATATTTTATTGTTAACATTGATTTGCAGAGTGTACATGTGCATAGATTGTATGCATCATGTATACAATGTAAATGCAATGTTTTGATTGGCATTTGAGGATTTTGATTGGAAGATGAGATTGGATTTTTTTAGGAAATATGATATTATTGTACTGTGTCTGTATGGAGAAGTGATATTTGTAGTAGAGCATGTTTTTGATAACCCTTCAACATTTATTTGTATATTGGTTCATCCTGTGTGTGTGTGTGTGTGTGTGTATATAATATATATATATATATAATATATATAATATATATATATATATACACATGTATATTATATCTATATATAATCTCTATATATATCATTATATATATATATATATATTGTATGTGTATATTATCGTTGCATGCTGAAGCCACTGTACAAATGAATGGGTGAAGGGTGGGTATCGGGCCAGGGTGGCTTAACCCCTTAATTACCTTTGCGGTTATTATCCGATAAGGTGATTAAGGGGTTAATTGATATCTGAATGTAATTGCAATATATTGGCTATGTATTTTGTTGGCAACGGAGGACACGGATTATGCTGGCGAGGGGGCTTCTTATTGATGAAGTGAGTAGAACTTTAGTTATTTTATTATGCTAGTTAATGTGTTTAATAATGGGCAAATAATCTATTATCCCTATCTGGATAATAGTTATTTTGCACATTATTGTACTTTATGTGTTGTGTGGGGGGGGGGGGGGGGGATTGATGTATTTTATGTATAGGTCAGGTTTATTTTTTTTACATTCCTTTTGGTCTGCGACAGACCTCTGGAGACCACCTGCGGTATCCTCGGGCTTCTCACGGGTACCAGGCTGCCGGGTCCACGGGGACACCTGGGACACCAGGGAAGAACCGGTGGCCCCACATCTGTGGGGGCACCGCGGACCCGTAGGGACCACCCGTGGGTCCCCAGACCCCCGTGGGAACCACCCGAGGCCCCTCAGACACTTGTGGGTCTGACCTGGGCCCCCCAGACATCCACGGGCCTACCGTGGAGACCCCATTGTGGCCCACGGTGACCCGCGGAGACCACCTGGTGGACCATGGTGCCTGGCGGGAACCAACAGGCCTCCAGACCCTGTGTGAAACATGATGCTGGGCACCTGTAGGTCTGTGAGGTGACCCGTCAGGCCCACCGGGGACTCACGTGGGCCTGGGGTATTAACCCTGTATGTAAAATAATAAATCATATATTTATGGGGGGCACATAGGGTGAGTTATGTATTTAATAAATATAATGATGTTTATTGTGGGGCAGTGTATTGTTTTTATTGTGGGTACTGGGGGTGGGGGGAGGGGGTATTGGCCCCAACGGTATGTGGGTAGGCCTCCCGGCTGGGTATTGGGTAAGGGTGGTTAGGCCTCACGGGGTGGGGGGGTTGTGGGGGAGGGTATGTAGGCCGCCCGAGTGGTGGGTCAGGGTGGGTTAACCCCTTAATGACTGTAGCGGTTAATAACCGCTATGGTGATTAAGGGGTTAGGGGACATTACATTGGCTGTTTTTATTCTTGTTTATGTTTTGCAGCATTGGAGAGGGCATGGACGGTGTTGAAGATGAGGATGGCCTTCATCGTGGCAGCCGGACAAGGGTGAGTGCAATATGTATTTAATGTATTTATTGTTCTTTATGTTTTTAAAATGGGCACATTCACTATTATCCATTTGTGGATAATAGTAATTGTGCCCATTACTATACTGTATGTGTTAGCGGGGCGGGGGGTTATTTCTTTATAAGTATTTATGTGTTTTGATAAGTTTTTATTGGGAACCAAAATTGCCGATTTTTGCCACTTTTCAGCGCTTACTAAATCGGAATGGCATTTTTTGCGGAAAAATGGCGAAAAAAGCCTTATTGGCGCTTACTGCATGAGGCCCTAAGTTAGAAACCCTTTGTTATTTTCCAGTGAGGGAAAGTCACTTCTAAATTATTACAGGATCCCCTTGTATGGCGCATCCTACCCACAAGAGGGGATACAAGGCACTTTATTATAGGGTCTTTAGTGTTGGGTCCCTTAGTGCAGGGGGGCGCATTATTTTCAAGGGTGGGCGCAGCGGTTACAGAGGCCCACACTCTTCCCCAAGGCATTTAAATGAAATGCTGGGGGGACACCCAAGGCTTCTGCAACTACCCTTGTCTTTGGCGGCGCGTCGCCGTGGCAACGCAACATCAAATGACGTCACTGGGTCATGTGACGTCACGTGACCATGTGGCGTCATTTGACACCAGAGACAAGGTAAGGAGGGGGAGCGAGCAGGGAGGGGGGAGAGCAGGCAGGGGAGCGAAGGGAGAAAAGTTTGCACACCCCTGCCTTAGAGTATTGCCCTATAGCTGCCAGAAGGGATAGGCTCCCAGCTGTTCTCCATATGGGGGAGCAGAAGCTATGTCAGGGTGATAGGGTGTGCTTCCTCAAACGTGAGGGCACCCTGCCAACGGGTCCTAGCATGGGCGTCCGCAGAAATTTTTTCGGGGGGGGGCATAATTTTAACGGCCAGTGCCCGGCGTGAAAGTGGTGGTGAGTGCACCGTGGCGAGCGAGCCCGACCAGCATAAGGGGGGTTAAAAGCCCCCCCCCCCCCCCGACAAAATTTTGAAAAAAAAGTGGTCAAATGGTGCATTTTCAAGCAAATTTGAGAATATACACACACACAAAAACACTTATGGGATCCCTTTAAGTAGGGTGAACAGATTAACAAAAATAAAAACCGGGACACATGAAAAAAATATTAATAAAAAAAATTACATCATCAACTGCGCCCCTTCCCCTTTATGTCTCTCCGCCCCTCTGTCCCCCTTCTCACTCCCCATTCCTCTAACCCCCCACCCCCCCAAATTCTCTCTCACCCTCCCCCCATTCTCACACCCTCCACCCAACCCCCCATTCTCACACCCTCCCCCAATTCTCTCACACCCTCCCCCCACCTCCTCCATTCTCACCCTCCCCCCCACCCCCTCCATTCTCCCCCTCAGTTCCCGCCCCTCCCTTTTCTCCTCCCGACCTCCCCAACCCCCCCTGATCTCTCACACCCTCCCCCCAACCCCATTCTCTCACCCTCCCGCCCAAACCCCCATTCTCTCGCCTCCACCCACAAACCCCCATCCTCCTCTCCCCCTTCCCCCAACCCCCATCCTCTCACTTCTCTCAACCCTCCCCATTCTCTCACCTCCCCTCCCCCACCCCCCATTCTCTCCCTCCGCCCCTCCATTCTCTCTTCCCCCAGCACCTGCTAGCCCCACCTTTCTCTTTCTCCCTCTCCTCCCCATCCCTTCCCTCCCTTCTTCTCTCTTCCCCCCTTCCCATTCTGTGCTCTCCCTCCATTATCTCTGCATGTTCCCGTCTCTCTGTCCCCCATTCCGTTGTCTCCTCTCTCCCCCCCCATGCTGTGTCGCGCTCCCATCTCCCGATTTCGTGTGTGTCTCTCTACTCTCCCTCCCCTCTCCCCCTTCTGCTCCTATTCTGTGTGTTGTCTCTCTCCCATTCTGTGTTCTGTCTTCCCGTTCTGGTCTCTCTCTGCCTATTCTGTGTGTGCTCTCTCGTTCTTGTGTCTCCTTTCTGCGTGTCTCTTCTCATCCCTATTCTGTGTCCTCTCCTCTCTCCTCTCTCTATTCTGCGTGTCTCCTCTCTCTCCTCTCCCTTTCTGCGTGTCTCTCTCCTCCTCGATTCTGTGGTCTCTCTCTCCCTTCTCTCTGCCTTTCCGCGTGTCTCTCTCTTCCCTGCCCTGTTTCTGTGTCTCTCTCTCTCCCTATCTCTGTTCCTCGTATCGCTCGTCTCTCCTCTATCTCTCCCTGATCTCCTTCTCGGCTCTCTCTGCGCTATTCTTGTCTTCTCTGCTCTTTCCGTATCTAGACTGTGTGTCTCTCTCTCCTCTCCTTTCTGTTCTCCTTTCTTCTCTCTCTTCCCTGCGTGTCTCTCTCCTCCCATTCTGTGTCTCTCTCTCCCTATTCTGCGTGTCTCTCTTTCGTCCTCTATCTCCTATTCTGGTGTCTCTCATCTCTCCTATTCTGTGTCTCTCTCTCCTCTCACTATATTCTGCGTGTCTCTCTCTTCTCTCCCTATTCTGTCTGTCGGTGCTCCTCTCTCTACCCTATTCACTGCGTGTCTCTTCTCTCTCTCTCTCTACTTCTGTTTCTCTCTCTCATTCTCTCCTTCCTTGCGTGTCTCTCTCTCTCCATATTCTGTGTCTCTACTCTCCTCTATTCTGCGTGTCCCTCTCTCTCCTCCCCCTATTCTGTGTCTCTCTCTCTCTCTCTCTCCCTATTCTGCTTGTCTCTCCTCTCCATATTCCTGTGTCTCTCTCTCCCTATTCTGCGTGTCCCTCTCTCTCCCTATTCTGTGTCTCTCCTCTCCCTATTCCGTTGCTGTGTCCCTCCCTCTCTCGTCCCTATTCTGTGGGGGTCTCTTCTCACCCCATTATGGACACTACCTGTCACGGTGGAGCATGGGTGGAGGGAAAGCCATCTTGGGCCCTGGCAGCAGACACCGGAAAATCTCACTGACTCACTTCCGGGTCTCACTGCTGGGGTTCCTCTAAATAACCATCTCCCATCTCTCCCCCCCCTGCATCTCCCATCTCTTTCCCCCCCCCCTGCATCTCCCATCTCTCTCCCCCCCTGCATCTCCATCTCTCCCCCCTCTGCATCTCCCATCTCCCTCCCCCCCTCTGCATCTCCCATCTCTCCCCCCCTCTGCATCTCCCATCTCTCTCCCCCCGTGCACTCCCCATCCTTCCCCCCTGCATCTCACCGCTCTCTCTCCCCCCCTCTCCTCTCCCATCTCTCTCTCCCCCCCCCCTGCATCTCTCTCCCTCTCCTCTCCTCTCTCCCCCCCTCTGCCTCTCCCATCTCTCTCCCCCTCCCCCCCCTGCAGTCCCCATCTCTCTCCCCCCCCTCTTCATCTCCCCTCTCTTCCCCTCCCCCCCCCTGCATCGCCTCCCTCTCTCTCCCCCCACCCCTTCCGTCTCCCCTCTCCTCTCTCCCCCCTCTTCCTGCTCTCCCCTCTCTCTCCCCCGCTCCTCTCCCCTCCTCTCCCCCCCCTCCTCTTCCCTCCTCTCCCCCCCCTGCATCTCCCATCTCTCTCCCCCCCCCCCCTGCATCTCCCTCTCTCTCCCCCCCCCTGCCATCTCCCCATCTCATCTCCCGCCCCCCTTGCATCTCCCCATCTCTCCCCCCCTCTCATCCCCATCTCTCTCCCCCCTGCATCTATCTCCCATCTCTTCTCCCCCCCTCTCTCTCTACTCTGCATCTCCCATCTCTCTCATCCCCCCTGCATTTCTCCCATCTCCCCCTCCCCCTCTTCCTCCCCCCCCCCTCTCATCTCCGCTCTCTGCTCCCCTCCTTGCCTCTCCCTCTTTCCTCACCACTTCACCCCCCCCCCTCTTCCTCTCTCCTCTCTCTCTCCCCTCTTTCTCTCCCCTCTCTCTCTCTCTGCCCCCCCCTTCATCTCCCCTCATCTCCGCCTCCCTCTTCATCGTCCTCTCCCCTCTCTGCCCCCCCCTGCCTCTCCCCTCTTCGTCTCTTCCACCCCGATCTTCCTCGGTCGCCATCTCTTCCCCCCACCCTTCCTCTCCCCTCTCCCTCTCCACCCCTCCCCACTTTTCCCTCTCTCCTCTCTCGGCTCTCCCCTGCTCATCCCCCCTCTCTCCTGACCCCGCCCACCGCTCCCATCTCAGTATTAATCCCGTCTCTCCCCCCTGTCTTTCCTCTTGCCCCTCTCCCTTTTCTCGTTTTTCTGGTTATTTTATGTGCCGGGGTGCAGGAGGGAGGGCCAGAGGGACAGTCTGGGTGCCGGATGGGGAGTTACAGTGCGGGAGAGCGGGAGGGCACGTGGCGGCCCCCACCCCTGCCCCCCCCAACCTCCCCCCACCCCCAATCTCCCTCGCCCCCCCCAGGCTTCTTTGCCCCCCCAATCTCCCTCTCTCCCCCGCATCTCTATCTCTCCCTGGTCCCACGGGTCCCTCCCGTATGCGGCTGCCTACCTCAGGCCGGCGGGCGGCGGCCACGGGTTCAGACGGACGGTGAAGCTGGAATGAAACAGACGGTTCGATCGAGGTGCTGGCTGGGGTGCAAAAGCGCGGGAGAGCGTGGCGGCCCCCACCCCTGCGTGACTGCTGCTGTCTTCTTTCGCTAAAGCCCCGCCTCCCATCCAATCCCGGGCCGCGGCCCAGCATATTTTATTAAATTAATGCGAGGATCCAGGGGGGGGCAAACGCCTCCCCTTACCCCCCCTGCGGACGCCCATGGGTCCTAGTGTAAGTAGGAGTGGCCGCATTTCTCCAGGCTGTGCAATGCCTTACCAGTGACAAATGAACAAAGGAAAAGTATGTGTCTCTTTGGGGAATGCTATGTGAACATTTCAAAGAAGAAGTTCTGCTGTTTTAAATAAAGAGTTAAACGTTCCTGGAACCTCTATTTGTATTCCTACTCCTTGCCAAGAGCCTGCATGGACCTCATCCCTGAGAAGAAAAAGGTAAACCGATGAGCACCCACACACTCGCAAGTATATTTCTACTTAAAGAGACACTAATACAATTGGGACTGTTATATTTTGGGTGTGCACCCTATCCTTCAGCCAGGGGAAGGGGATAGGGCTGTTACATATACATAGGGAAAAGACACAAAGCAATATACCATTAGCAATATCGGAGTTCGAGTTGGATCTTGGTAGTGTGATGTGAATGATACTGACAGCGCAAGTGATGGTGACTGACTGATTGAGTCAAGTGACTTTAATGACTACCTTTAAACAGTGACTGTGTGAGACTGAGAATCCTGCTGACTGACAGACCTCAACCTTATTAGTCATGGGCACGAGTGTGTGCAAGACCACTGGGCCCCCACTACTCCAAATCCACTGCTCAAAATCAGCGGTTAGGACAGGATTCCCTAGACACCCTATGCCCGAACACCATCATCAGGACTGCTGGCAGGATTGCTGGGACACCGGATTAGAGCCACTTCCTCCCCCGAGGTAATGGAGGCGATGCAGAGCCAACTTTTATTGGGGTGTGGGGGGTGACCGCTCTGAACTGACTTCACTTTTTAGGTGAATGGCTTCCATTTTTGTTTTTGCTGAAGTGACGTCCTCTTAAAGGGAGGGAAGCATATACTACCTGAATGGCTGGCCATCCCTTTTTGATGATGTCACATCCTTAAAAGAAATGGAAGCTATCACATGTTACACCAAGCAATCGGATTTGGGTGTACCATTTGACACGCAAATGTGATATCACAGGCCTTATATAAGGCCTGTCCCTTCTTATTTGAGCCCGAGAAGCCATTGGGGGAATATCTCCGGGCCCCTTTGGATTTTAAATGTAGCCCTTTTTCTGACACCCTAAAGAGACTACTGGTACTGCACACAACTGTGGCTCCAGGAGATCTGAGCCTCCGCTAGCTGGGAGCCTGGGGTAACACTTATTAGCGCAGCGCCTCCACTTACCCAGGATCCCCGTTATGTGAGATTCCCCTGGGCAAGAAACATAACAACACACATATGATTGTAACTGGTTTTACTGTAACGCAATAATAACTTTTTGATAATGAACCGTGGCAATAATACATATCACATTACTTATACTATAACGCTAGTGGCTCGGCCACTCTCTCTTTAGGAGTACTGTCTCTGTCCCGTCACCGCGTGCCCCACACCGTGTCCATGTATGGTAATGTATTTGAAAAGGCTCAGTCCTTTGGCCACTTCACTAGTGTCCCCAAAGAGTTATACCTAAGGCGGGATCAGCGCCTGTTGACCGGTGTTGGTGCACTTGATGTAAATACCTTCTGGTCACGGCGGTGACCGGTAACAGCTTTGAAAAGGATCAGACGAATCAGCGGCCTGCCTCCTGTGTCGCAATGTTCAGCCGTCTGGTCTCAAACGACTCGCCACAACCGCAACTCTGTTCCTTTGTCCCTAGCTGTTGCTCAGTAAGGGGATGACGTTCCTATCACTATAGGGTTTCCCTGCAGCACTGCAACCTACTGTGGCTTAGGGATACTCCTAGAGGCCTGCGGGGAAAAGCTGTCCTATGCAGGCGGGTCACTAACCCCCTGCACCCACCCTACCTCTTCCTTCACCCTCCGTATCCCTTCTCACTAGCTCCTCTCAATTAACTGCTGCAGCTGCACCGCTCACAACCCTGTGTCTTCTTGTCAGCGCACACAGCACTGCAGCTGTGTCACTGACAAGACTACACACACACCCACACCTAAGGGCAGGGTCCCTACCTTAGGGGCCTTCCCTCAGAACCTACCCACTAACCTAGTGGGGAGTGGGGCCTACCTGGGACCTGGGGATAACCTGACCTGGTGTAAGAGCCACTTGCTCTCTACACCCTTCCTCCCCCTTCCTGCTCCCAGCTCCAACTAACGTTCTCCTAAGCCCGCGAATTGTATCTATCTGCTCTCCCGAGAATCCTTGCCCCTCATTGGCCACTCTGGGGCACCTGATGTATTTGGCCCTAAGCCTCATGGGAACTGTAGTCCTGAGGAAGCTGCAGATACATTGGGGCCGCGTGCACGCTCGTACTGCGCATGCGCGACTCTCTAATGGCCGCCGCAACTCCTGTATAACTTCTGCGCATGCGCGACCACTGCGCATGTGCGAGCAGACACAATGGCGGCTCCCGCTAGCCGGGTGCGCCACCGAGACTCCCAGGACTCGGAGCACTCCCTGCTCCAGGCCCCACCTTCTCTGCGTGCCGGCGGCCCGTCGCTGCCTCCGGCGGCACCCGCGACCGCTCGGCGTGCAGGCAAGGGGGTATCTGGAGCTGAAAAGAGACCGAGGCTACATAAAGAAGAGAAGACAGAAGGAAAGAAAGAAGGAAAGAATTTAGCAGAGAAGTATTTTCAATCAATAGAAGACCATAGACTTCTTCGCATCAGGCTCTTGAGCATTGCTTCGTGGGTGAACAGTTGGTGCCCGAGTAGGATTTGGAGGGTGAATCCAGCAAAGGTAAGAAACACATTGATTGTATTTTATTTAATTGTGTATTTTGTTAAGGTTGCCCATTGACTGCCAATGGGCTTAGCTATGCCCCTTTTAGGGTATAGATAAGCACAGTGACAATCAATGCATTTTTTGGCAAATGTTTGTTTTTATTTCACTGTAATGTATTGTATTTTTTGTTATGTTTTTTTTATCTGTAGCTTGCCCATTCATTTCCATTGTGGCAATCCATGCCCATATTGTGGCATGGTTTACCACAGTCACAACCAATGGCTCTATTGTCAAAGGCTTGGTTTAATGTAAATGTTGTGTTTTAGTTTGTGGCTATTCTTTTTAACTTACCCATTCATTGCCATTATGGCAATCCATGCCCATATTGGGGGCATGGTTTAACACTGTGACAATCAATGGGTAGAGGGGTTGCAGGGTGGGGGTAGTAGCCCCAGAGAGGGTGGTTAGGCCTCCCGGGTGCGTAGCGGAGGAGGGGGTAGCCCTTTAATTACTATAGCGGTTACTAACCACTAAGGTAATTAAGGGGTTAGTGGCCAGTAGTTAGTTTTTGTATTGTAATGTTGCTGCCCACGGAGAATGAGGAGAATATGGAGGAAGGTTGGGGGGGGGGGGGTTGTACAGTTTTGCACTGTAATGGTTTTTGAATGGGGAAAAGCGCTATTAACCATCTTTGGCTAATAGCACTTTTACCCATTCTGGTTTGATGTTGTTGGTCCAGGGGGTGGGGGAAGGTGATAGTTGCCCCACGATGGTGTTGAGGACTTGCAGGTGGGTAGTGCGAGGGGTTAACCCCTTCATTACCTTAGCGGTTGTAACCACTACGGTAATGAAGGGGTTAACTTCTACTGCAACCCTCCCACACGGCCTAAACACCCACCCCGGGGCAACTACCACCTTCCCCCACCCCCTGTACCAACAACAAAGCAGTGCCTGCTATTTAACCCCTTAATTACCTTAGCGGTTAGCTGCTAAGGTAATGAAACTGGCTGTAATTTTATTTTTACATAGGATTGAATCTGGAGTCTCCGAAGCAGAAATAACTATGCGGGTCAGCTCCGGCTAGGTGCGCGCTCGCCTGGGGGCGCGGCCCCAACATCACAGAGCTGGTTCGCCCTCATTAGGCAAACCACTAACGTGACCCGCTTGCGAGTGGCAAAATCAAACTTGCTTGCTCTGCAAGCATCTAAGCACCGAGCAGGCGCAGGTGCTTGCTCACACTGGCCACACACATTGCCTCAATGTGTTTCAGAGGGGCCAGCGAGAGCGCGCCCGCCTGCTCAGCACCACCCTGGCTGAGGCCTTAGGCCTGGGACATAGTAGATAGGGTTGTGCTGAGCCGTGCTGAGCCGCGCTGAGCAGATGCACTTACCCCCTGCATCTGTCATCAGCGCGGCTTTAGCAGCTGCTTCCGCATGCTTCCGCATGAGTACGGAGGCTGAGAAAATTTGCTGAGACAAGCAAGTTTGAAATTTGCCGTTCAGGGGAGCGGAGGAGCGGTCACATGACCGCTCAATATCCAATGAGGCTGCAGCCGGTATTTTCAGTGCTGTGTCTGTGTTCAGAGCCAGCAGAGAGAGCAGAGCCAGCAGAGAGAGCAGAGCCAGCAGAGAGAGCAGAGAGAGCAGAGCCAGCAGAGAGAGCAGAGAGAGCAGAGAGAGCAGAG
>CM071570.1:127605321-127660998 GCA_036426205.1 Ascaphus truei | reverse complement strand
TATAGAGTGTCTGTGCATATTCATTCTTCCTTGTAGTTTTTGGCTGTATGCAACTGGACTAACACGGCTATTTTCTGCATTATATATATATATATATATATATATATATATATATATATATATATATATATATATATATATATATATACACACACACACACAGTACCTGTCGCTCCCGGCAGCACTGAGACTCTATACCAACAAAAAGCATGTAGCACGTGCACGCACGTTCGCACAGGCACCCGCGCACGCAAGGCCGCACACAGTATAGAACGGGCCAACATACATTCAAGTGAATGGAAGTTACTGTGTGTTGTTTACTGCTAGTTGCAGTATCTTTTTCTCATTGTATAGGCATCTGTACTGTATCTTCTTTTCATGTGGCAGAAACAGACCAAGAACTAAGGAAGCCATGCAGCCCTTTCTATTGTTGCGTACGGCTTTTTTTATGTGCCCGCGCTTCGACAAAAAAATTACCTGTGGCATTAGTGATTTTATTATACAGTGTACTAGGACTCTGAACACAAATTGTAAATAAATATACACATTTAAAAAAAATCATTAATAAATTGCATCTTGCTGAGAAAGGGTCATATCTCTGACATGAAACATTCTTTGTCCAGAATTGTTCTGTGAAGGTTACATAGTTACATAGTTACATAGTTACATAGTTACATAGTAGATGAGGTTGAAAAAAGACGTATGTCCATCAAGTTCAACTTATGCTAAATTTAGACAACAGATATTTTATCCTATATCTATACTTACTTATTGATCCAGAGGAAGGCAAACAAAAAAACCCCAGTGTCATATCATCCAATGATATCTCATAAGGGGAAAAATAAATTCCTTTGAACACACTTTAATATAAGGCAGTAATGAGTATGACTACACACTTATTAATCTACACTACTAAAAGCTGTAACCCAACAATCTATTATTGGAGCCAATAATACTGACGTATGGCCTGCAAATAATGCTCTATCTTCCGTCCTAAATACAAAACAGCCACAACAAGGGGGAGGAACATGTATGACAGTCAAACTCAATGGGAATTTGGATAGGCACTACGTAAAATTAACTGGGCAGACCTGGAAAGGGCAATGTATTGAGAATGCTTTAAAGCAGCAGTCCAAGCTGTCGTTTTTTTTTTTTACATTTTAATTTTTTTCCCTCTTTAATATGTGCATCAACACAATCCACACAATGATAAGTTGTCAGCTAAGCTGCCGATCAGCGAAGATTCAGCTCGGGGTTTCACTAAATGGCTGTCAGTGAAGCAGAAGAGGACAAAGATGCAAAGTTCTGTGGGAAAGATCATGTGACCAGGCAGTCACTAGATACAATTGGTGCACTGCTAGAAAAAGGCCAGGGCTCAAAAAAGGGTGTGCCAGAGCCTGTTTCAGAAGAGGAAGGGGATGTGACTTTGCAAATGGTTGCTATAGAAACAAAAATGCTTGTTACATTATAATACATTAAAAGTGTCATTCAGAGTTGTTTACAAAAATGTTACAAGTATTTTCTCATAGTACAGAACTGATTTGTTTTTAAAAAAAAAAAAAACACACACACACTCATGTAGGATATTGCTTGGTCTGCAGCTTTAAGAACGCATTGCATTTTACAAAATAAAACATGGTGAGTTGGAACCCAGTAAAGACACACAATGTGATGATATGGTAGAAAACATCCATTGTCACCCTGTACAGTACACAAAGGCTGCTCTGAGCATCTCTCCACAATATAAATATAATGATGCTGCACTCTGGCAGATGGTGATGGCAGGGAGGCACATAATGATATCAATATATAAAAAAATAAATTAAAACTTTTTCTATATGTTTAAGGTGACAGCTATTAAACACAGAAGATTATTCTTTTATCCAAATTGGCAATAGGTGGTGCAAGTTATTTCGGCACTCTAGAGGTTAATACATAGGGGAGGTTCAGCAAAAACAACGGAAATGTAAGAGGATAGAGAGGTACTGTACTGCTTTTAAGTTTGAAAAAAATCTCATCACGCATTATTTGCAGCAGGAGAGTATGGCAATCACATGTCTCAAATACTCATTTTAATGGCACTTGTGTCTGAAATGATACGGTAGAATGGAATTAAACTGGCCACAGTCCTATGGGCTATCTATTACATATAGCCACGTACAGTATTTGTGATGTAAATCGGGTTGACAAGTGGGAAGGGTCCCACCAGCAGGAGCAGGAGGATCAGGGCAGGAGGTAGGTTGGGTGGGAGGAGGAGAATATGTCCACCTCTCCCACAGCCCCTAGTGCTGTTGCTGTAACTCTCAGGCAGAAACACTATGCAGGAAAAGACTGTCACATTTGCTCAGCACCCAGTGTTCAGCCATCTGCATCTTATCAGCAGTGAAGGCTTAGCTTGTCTGAAGATCTCAGGGGGTGCAGCAGGAGGAGGAGGAGGATCCTGGATGTAGTGTTGGATGAGAACTGCAGCCAGTGTGTGTCTGTGTCTGCATTGCACTAGAGAGGAGGAGGGAAGGAAGGAAGACCACAGAGGGGAGGAGGTATTTTGCAGACTGGTAGATGCTGCTGTGTTGCATTGTTGATCTGCTGCTGTGAGCCTTGGCTGTATTCGTGTGGGGTTTGCCGTTATGTAAAGAGTGGGAGTTAATGTGCCAGAACCACGACCAGGTCCATCCCATCTCCTGGAAAATGGGACTCCGGACATAGAGGGTTAAGGCACCTTCCCAGGACAACAATAGAAAGACTCGGCAACAGCCTGGCAAAGGGGGAGCGTGATCTTGAGGTGGGTGTCTCATAAACATAGATTTCCTTTAAAAAAAAAAAAAAAAAATACTGTGATATTTGACTTACAGACAGTCGCAGATGTTGAAACATTGTTTATTACCCACTGTGATCAGAGCTGTGTGCTACTGATCGTTTCCAGACCTTGACCCATTATTATTGTGGTTATTTATTAATAACGTTGTTATTCTGTCCCTAACCGCACCTTATCTGCTATTGGTGGAGCATATGCAAAGCATAACAGTGCTAAGTCCCAGCAGACCTGGTGGGAGGAGGAGACAGGCTGGTGGGAAGTGCTTGAGATACTGTACAAGCTGGGTCCTTTGGCTGACAACAAGATTCTTACCACACATTGACCCACTCTCCCTATCATTCTACTTTCTTCCCAAGTCTTTCAACACATTGCCCTTCTTTTCTTTACACTGATAGGAGCTTTCACTTGTTGGTCAGTGGCCAACAAGAATGACCATCATATCAGGGGGCTAGGATTTATTTATTCATAAAAAAAACCACGAAGTAATACATTGACAGTTACCTCTCGCTTTCATTTGTTTTGGGCACGGAGTTATGATGACAATACATGATTACATTCAATTTATTTTTCATGGACAGATAATATATGATTGTGTGCGTATGTAACAGTTATAGACAAGATTAAAATGTGAGAGCGCTGAAGTGTTGAAATGACTTAAACAGGAGGCAGTTTTGAGAGTCTCAGGTAGGTTGTGGTCCGGGGGGGTGGGGGCGTAGTCGTGAGGTTCATGGTAAGAGAAGGAGGAGCCTTGGGACTGTGTGATAGATGTGTGGAGTTTGTTGAGATAGGTGGGTAGTAGTATTTGAAGGCAAGTCAGGAAAATGTACTTGGTGTCTGGACTCAAGAGATAGCTAATCTAGCTCTTGAAGCTTTTCACAGTGATGTGTGTTGTGGTTACATGCAGGACAAAGCGGCATATTGAGTTGTATAGGGTGTCTGGTTTGCTAAGGTGAGTTTGGGGTGCTGTACCATATACTATGTCCCCATGGTCTATAATTGGCATTAGCATCTGTTGTGCGATGCACTTTCTGAATCGTGGTCTTAGGGAGAATTTGTTCTTATAAAGTATACCTAGTTTGGTATAGGTTTATGATGTGAGAGTATCAATATGCAACCCAAATGTTAAATGGGTGTCAATTCATATGCCCAGGTATTTAAAACTAGTGACAGGTGCTAGGATGGTGTTAAAGATGATTCTGATCTGTAACTCTGTTGTTGGTAGCTTCGGAAATGTAGCCTTGGTCCCAAATACCATTGTTACAGTTTTGTCCGTGTTTAAAAATAGTTTGTTTTGGGAAATCCAGAATTCTAGTATTGAAAAATTAGATTGGAGTATGTGTGCAAGGTCAGAGAGTGCAGGGCTGTGTACATATAAGATTGCGTCATTTGGATAAATCTTCGGATGACACCATTTTATAGGGTAGAATAACAGAAAAATTCTACCCGTTCAGTTAAAATTATTATTATTATGCAGTTTTCTCCCAATGGGACTCAATATGCTTTCCGGTTACAATATATATATATATATATATATATATATATATACAATATACATACACAAATACACACACAAGATAACTCCTGCTATTGACAACAGATTTGCAGATGGTACACACAACCACACCTTGATAGGTTTCAGTTGAGACGCATTCACCTCATTTTCAATGTGAAGACATAAACAAATACATTTATTTCAGGAAAAAAAAAAAAAAATCTCTTTGGAACCAGAGGGTCTAGTAATGAATTTTAGGTCATGTTGTCACTAAGGTTTAAAATGTCGTTCTTTTGTTTAGAACCCTCACATGTCATTGGTTTCAGTCCTTGGATTTTGACAGCGGTCATATAGTCCAGATGTTAATACTAGGACATGTTTTGCTCAACTGGATCACGATATTTACACATTTTTACAGACATGTCTGTGGCAGTGTATCTCACAAGCCCAGTAGACAATAAACATGACAATGAATCATATCCCCCTTAAAAACAGACACAGAAAAGTCCTGCCAGTCATCTAGGCCAGCGGTGCACAAACTGGGGGGCGCGCTCCCCAGGGGGGTGCGAGATTGTCTGCGGGGGGCGCGGGGTTTACAGAGGCCCGGCGCGCTTCCCGAAGGCACTTAAATTAAGTGCCGGGGAAGCAGTGAAGGCCTCTGTAAACTGCACTTACCTTGGCTCCAGAGGCTTCTGGAGACGCATCGCCATGGCAACGTGACACCGGAGCCGAGGTGAGAGGGGGGGGGGGGGGGGCACGGAGAGAGGGGAACAGCCGGCAGGGGGGCGCAGGGAAAAAAGATTGCGCTCCCCTGATCTAGGCTACAGATCAGCTCTTGTGACATATATTGTCACAACAACCTTAGGAGTACTCTGACCTGCATTAGATAATATTGTTTGTACATGAATGGCCATATTTACCACCTCTTCCTACTTACTGTATATGGGAGATTGCCTCCATCATTTGGAGAAAAACTTCACTGCACCGAGACATACCAAAGAAAAATTGCCTTTAGACAGCAATATGGTTTTCTGATTTGATCAATCTGGTGCAATTTTTCTGCTTAGGTTTTGCTCCTAATTTGCAGCTGGAAGACTTTGATACATAACATAAGAGCACTGCCTGACCCGAGGAAGAGAGTATTTCTCTTTCATCACTCATAAGTCCAAATAAAAAAGGTTTCACCACCTATTCAAGTATTTATTCATTTATACATAGCCCTCAAAACATGTCATTTTCTGTGTCTCAGCATCAGTGCATTTAAAGTGCGCTATTTTATGCCATATGTTTTATTCAGCTACTAATTGGACAGTGTCAAGTGGAAAGGAATTACATGACATGCATATTATAATAGGATGCATAACATTATGTTTTCCCTAGAGGCAAACAATTGGCATAACCCTCTCTGGGCACCGCTCTCTGTACGTGTAACGGTCTTGATTACATGACTCTGGACCTCCTAAGGGCTCTGAGGAAGAAAACCCTGAGTACAGGGCCGGCCTTAGGCTTTCCTGGGCCCAAGGCAGTACCCTCTCTCCCCCCCCCCCCCCCCCCCTGTAAAAAAGTTAAGGGGACTTACCTTGACGAGCAGGCCTCCGGCAGCATCGCAGCATCATGACGGCATGTAACGACACATTGCCATGGCAACACGTAGTCATATGACATGTCGCCATGGCAACATGGCGTAATGTGACGTCATTTGACATTAGTCACCATGGCAACGCGACATTACAGGAGGTGTCCCGCTTCAGGAAAAGGTAAGGCGCCTTTCACAAACGAACATAGACACACACACATACACAGACACACACCTCTCTCTGCCAGTCCGGGGGCCCCGCGCTTCCTTCTCTCCTTCTTTTCCCTCCTCCTGTTGGTGCCGGGATCCAACTTCCGCCTGACTGGAGGGGGGAGCTAGGGGAGGTGGGGGGGTCCCGCAGTCCCTCCTCCAGCTCCCCCCTCTGGGCTGGTGGAAGTTGGATCCCACCGCCGACAGGAGGATGGAGAGAAGGTAGCACGGGCCCCCGAAGTCGCGGGGCCCAAGGCAGCCGCCTTGCTTGCCTTGTCCTAAATCCAGCCCTGCAGTCCCAAACATACCCATGACCCCCCATTGAAATAATGACAAGTTACCGTGCTTTGGGCAATAAGGCCACAACTTTTATTAACATTGTAACAACCAATAAATGGGGATTGGGAAAAAGAGACAATGCTGAACAAAACCCGAGCCCATGGATACCGTGAGTTTGACCTGCCGACCCAACCAGGGGCAAAGCCACCCAACAGGTGTTCATTGTAAGGGGGAGGAACCCTTCGGTCAAGTCAACCCAGCTGAACCTGGAGCCCTTCCCACATTCAGCTCCAGGAGCCTACGGTTTAAATACATCCAAGTTAACCCACGGTTCTTCAAGCCAGCCTTGTAACCCACCGCAGAGGAGTGCAAATTTTTGGAGCTGCGCCCCCTGCCTGCCCCCTCGCTCTTGCGACCCCTTAACTTGTTTGGCGGAGTCAAATGGTGCCGCGGGTCACGTGACCACGTTGCCATGGAGACGGACGTGTGACGTCACTCCGCATGACACCGCGGTGTCATTTGACGCTGTGTTGCCATGGTGACGTATCACAGTAACTCTTCTGATTCCCAGTAAATGAGTTGCAGAGGCCTCACGCGATCCCTCGGAGTTTAATTTAAATGCCTCGGGGAAGAGCACGGGCCTCTGCAACCACCACCCCCCCCAAAAAAAATCCAGCGGCCCCCACTTGGCTGCTTACCCACCATACCCCGCCTACCCCCCCTTCCCATCAGACCACAGCAATGACATCCATTATTACTGAAATAAGCACAGAGCATAGTCATGCTGAGCATAACATACCTTCAAAATCCCTTTTTCATTTTAAAATTCTCTTTTTTATACATTTGCATAAATATATAAAATTATTTTTTTTAATTAAAAAAATGTACTGTGTGTACAATTCAAAATCAACAATTAACAAGGGAGGGAGGGAAACGCCGCTGGGAACAACAAAGGGAAAGGGACAAGTGCCATCCCCTTGGCCATTATTTTATTCCCTGCTTTGCCCCGCTATAGACCAGCCAATCTTCAACTGCCCTGTCCTATCATTTAACCCCTTATGGCCCAGGGCTAGCCCGTTCGGCCCTAGTCATATGCCCCTTTACCTAAGGTTTAGGGTCTTGCCGCATTTGCAAGCAGAATACTGGGCAATGCATGAAAATCAGTAGTCAAAATACAATGGTACTAGGACAGTGTTTTTCAACCGGGTTTCCACGCTTCCGCGCAATTTGCTACCTGGCGGCAGAGGGCTCCTTGATGGGCCCTCCTGCGTCACCGGCTAAGCACTGACAAGAGGAGGGAGCGTGTTGTGAGTAATAACAAGGGAGGGTGGGTTGTGTGAGTGAAAACGGAACAAAATCAGAAGCATTAAACATAAATTTACCAAAAGAAGTGGAGAAGTTGATATCCATCAACTTTAATTTTAATTGGCAACCTGAGTCCATTAAATATTTAGGGGTACAGATCACGGATAACTTTAAAATCCCTCTATCGGGCAAATTTCCCTAAACTAATACAAACACTAAGGGAGGATATTAGAAGATGGTCTACGTACAGAATTTCATGGATGGGCAGAGTATACTGTATAAAAACGAACCGCCTCCCTCGTATTTTATATCTATTTCAGACTCTCCCAATCCCATTAAGAAATAAAGACTTAGTTTCGCTTCAGTCGTTAATATCTTAATTCATACGGGAGTACAAGAGACCAAGAGTTAAGGGAATTATTTTAAGAAGACCAACATTGGTTCTAGTGGTAAATTGCTTGTTATCCTATTACAAGGAGGCTCATTTATATCAAATATCACAATGGCACACAGACCCGAGTCTTAAAAGGTGGCTGGAATTGGAGAAAGAAGTCTGTGCCCCATTGGAACTGCACAACCTGATTTGGACCCCAAAACGGATTCATCAATCCATTAAAGAGCCGCTGTCCTCAGTGACCAATTCACTTGCAATTTGGGAGGCGACTAAATTTAGGTGCGCACTGAAGACCAAAAAATCATTAATGACCCCCATGTATGGTAATCCAGATTTCGCTCCAGTTTTAAACAGCAGAGATTTTCTAATTTGGAAGCAGAAAGGTTTTTTTTCGACTCAACGATCTGGAGGGTAGAAATAGCACCAAAACATTTGAACAAATTAAGTCTGAAAAAGACATTCCACATACAGAATTCTTTAGATACCTCCAGATTAGGGCATTTTATAATACTTTTTTGCCCCATCCCCAATTGACAAATGTTGAAAAACTCTGTATATTGAAAACAGAAACTAGGGGACTCATATCTCGGCTATACAAAGAGGTGGTCTGTTCGGGGGTAGCATACTCAAGGAAACTGAACTATATGTCACAATGGGAGCAGGATCTGGGGGAAACTCTAGAGGAAGAGGAATGGATGGAGATATTCACAGCCGCGTCTAAGAGCTCAATATGTGCGACGTTAAGGGAGACCGCGTATAAAGTATTAATGAGGTGGTACCTCACTCCGCTGAAATTATCTAAATGTATACCAGGTTACTCCCCACTGTGTCCAAAGCAAAGCGGAGGTGAGGCAGATCACTTACATATGCTGTGGTCCTGCCCTCGGGTGCTACCCATATGGGAGCAAATTAAAGATTGGTTACAGAGGATTTTAGGCCTCACAATCCCATTAAACCTCTGGCTGTTCCTCCTGAATATGCCGGTCGATGGGGCTCTCCAGAATACAAAGTGACGGGGTGTGAGATCACAGCACTGTGGAAAAAGACAGAAAACCCAACTATTCCTTCAATCAGAAATAGAATTTGGTTCGTATGCCAGATGGAAAAATTAACAAGTTTGGTTAATGATACTGACGCTAAATTTCTAAGAGTCTGGATTATGTGGCTAGCACAAACAGACATCCCAGGAGTGGATGATACTACAATCCTGCTGGGATAGTTTCCGAAACACATTCTCCGCTGACTCAAAGGGGACAGGGAATAGACAGAAGAGACCTAGGGTTGAATGCTAGATAGAAAAAAGAGATGCTGATCACACGGGAGCCTTAGCCTAGAGTCTTGGAAGAAGAGAAGCTCGGATTAGAAGGAAGATGGGCGGACTCTCCCCCCCCCCCCACCCCCCCTCCTGATGTAAGGTTTCAAATTTTTATTTTTTTTCTTCAGTGTGTATCTATGCTGTATAACATTTGTGATTCATATGAATACAAAGTTATGTCTTGTTATATGGCGGAAAACTTCAATAAAATGTGAGTTAATAAAAACAGAAGTGGGGGTGTTGTGCGAGTAAAAACAGGGAGAGAGGGTTTGGGTTAGGTGGAACTTCACAATATATTATAGGGTTTTTTAACCAAAACAAAGTTTGGAAACCACTGTCCTAGGAAGTACCGACACCTCTACTGTTTTATTATTATTTAAAGACCTTCATACAGCTTTTTAAAGGAAGAGAAGTTTCATTTAAAATCAACAATCCCACTATTTTGACCCACCCTCCCCCTTTTCTTTTACAGGATGGGATCCAATGGGTCCCCCAAAGCAAAAATGTGCAATTTTCATCACCAGTGATGTTACCAGCATTACTTCCTGTTTTCGCACGGGGATTTAAATGGGTGTCCAATAGGAAGCTGGAAATGACATGCCCCAGATCCCATGCTGTAAAGAAAAAAAATAGAGGGACCTGGGGGTTGGAAAGCAGTCAGAATTGCTGCCTTAATAAGTCTTTCTCCCTTTCTATTATAAGAGCATTCCTATTTGTGTAAACATTTATTCAAAAAGGTCCAAAGTTCTTGGCTTCAATTTCGGAAAGTTTTTTTTTTTCTTTTAAAGAAATTCAATCACCCATCAAAATAAACGTTTCCTTGTTTTTGTGCATCATTCCAAATGTCACTACTTATTTATGGACATCAGTCATGGCTTTCTTGTTGTATAAGAGTCAAGTGGTATATAAGTTAAAGACTAAAGACACTAGAGCAGTGATTTTCAACCGGGGTTCACTGGGTAGCATGGATGGCAACCCCCGCAGCAGTGACCCGACGACTCCCCAGATCAGTAGCCACCCGGTCACTGTGATCCTTACTCTCCCTCCTGTCGGTGCCGGACTTTCAGCGGACTGGAGGAAGGGAGTGTGGGGGGAGATGCCTCTGTGAGGAGTGGCTGGGTGCAAGGACTTCACAGCATGGTACAACATGAGCAGACTGCCGGCTTCTTGTCTCAATGTAATGAGAGTGTGTGTGTATGTGTGTGTGTGTGTGTGTGTATGAGAGTGTGTGTGTATGAGAGTGTAAGGGGAGAGTGTGTGTGAGTGTTAGGGGGAGGGAGAGAGCTTAAGGGGGGGAAGAGGGAGGGAGTGTGAAATGGTGGAAGAGAGAGAGATGGACGAACGGGAGAGGGAGAAATGGATGAGGGGAGGGAGAGATGGATGGGGGGAGGGGGAGAGGGATGGGGGGGGGGGGTTGGGGTTCCCCAGAATTTCAAAATCTAATTCCAGGGTTCATTAATCAAAAAAGGTTGAAAACCACCGCACTAGAGAATACAGTAGTCACACTGAAATGCTCTTTGTGGAATCATTGACTGTTATTTACAAGGTGCATTTGGTTTACAAACTTTAATTTAAAGGTGCAGTCTAAGCAAAATCCTATATTTATTTGTATTATTCAATTTTAATGCCATGTGTAATGAGTTTTAATATACTGAGCATTCTTTGATTTCTATAGTAGGCTTTAGCCCACCTCCCCAGCAGTGCAAGATCTATGCAACACTTTTCTGTTTGTGATAATTTGTTGCAAATGTTCCCAGCAGTTTGAGCTGTAAACTGTAACATAAGCAATGTTACCTTAATATCAGGATACATTGTAGCTGATGAGTTACGCTGATTGAAGTATTGATTGAAACTGCAAGGCGGCCATTAAGTGAACCCAGGGAAGCAGGATCTTTGATGATCGATCACAGAAGAACAAATCCATCGGTAGCTTAGGTAATTAGTTCTCAATAAAGGTAATCAAAGGCTTCACATATTGAAGGGGAAAAAAAGATATATTGCCGCTTAGATTGCCTCTTTAATTAAAAATTCATCCTCTCTTCCACGTGTTTAACTCTTGCAGTGCCCTGATGATGTACCTGGCACATCATAGGTACGGGCTGGTTTACTACAGTAGGTGAGAATCGGGCTGACAGCTTTGACTGATCAAAACGAAAGTGGAGTCCCCATTGTATTGTGTATTTTGTTATATATCTGCTTGTAGGAAACAGCTCACTAAGGGGATCAGTCTATATCAGCCAAACCGGCCGATTGGGACGTACACTTTGAGTTCTGCCCTAAAACTAACGACCTCCCCCCACCCCCCCTAAACCTTTTGCGTTCTTTGGAAAATAAAAAAACGTTGGTTTCTGGTATAGGAGGATTATCTCCTATACCCTGTGTCCATCTCTTCCTTCGCTGTGAGAACAGGCAGCTTTATTTTCTGCCAGAGGGCAACAAATTGTTCTCCACACCCAGGCAAAGAATGCTGCGTGGCTGTTTGGTCCTTTCTTCCATGCAGTAAAACTACAGAGGAGGGAGAAGGAGTAGGTAGTGTGATACTTTATATTGAACCAACAAATAGTTGATATGTTACAAGCTCTCGAACCTCTCGGTGGTCTTCATACCCAGTGCAGTATAAAAGAGAAGAGATATTAGAAGAAGTTAGACGTCTCACAGTTTGAGGTTATCACTACGTGTGGCGATCAGAAGTTTGCGCACGTAACACGCCTCTCTGCTCCCTCCCTTACCTTTATTGGTGGCTCTGGGATAAATACAGGGTGGGAAAGGGTGGAGAAAACACAATAGACAAACACTGCCCATCAGCGTTTATTTTGACAGAAACAAAAGTGTTTTTAATTTTTGGTAAAAGAATGGTTAGATTTTCTTGTTGTATATGGAAAAGAAGATGGCTGTATATGGCTGCATGTCCATTGTTCTTTATGCCGCTTACTGCACCAGGCTTGGGCCCAGGCCATTATCACAATGCTGGTGTAGGAATGAGGTGCTGTTTCCTGCTATTAGTTTCTGTCAGGAAGTTGGCTCCATTGTTTTCATGCAAGCTTAAATTTGTCTGAGCACAGCTTTTCTGAGCAAGGGCCCTCCTTCTTTCTGTATGTATGTGTTTGCTGCTGTATTTTCATTCTAAAAAGAAATATATAAACTACCGTGTTCCTACCTGTGAGGGGGGGGGGGACGGGACGAGACGATGAAGCCTTTCAGTGCCGTAAGGCCTGCCTTGCTTTGTTCAATGGGAAGGCCTAACCACTTTAATGCTATGGGAAGGGGATTGTGAAATGTGCTACATGCCTGTGGTAAATAAAGGGTTAAACTCTCCCATTACTCTGCAGTGGTGATGTTCAGCTGCTATGTCAAAATGACAACTCAACTATTTGCCCTTGAATGTGCACAAGGTTCTCCTACAAGTGAAATAGCTGTGGTCCTAATAAATACTACATTGACCTAAAGTTGACCTCCATCAATGCCAAGGACAGAGGGTTCAGACAAGCTCCTTACGGTGGAAAAGGAAAAAGCTTTCTGTTTTCAGTGGGAAAAAAATGTCTCCTTTACTCTTGACCCTTCTCTTCCTTCTCAGAGGAAACCGGCAGCTTGTCTTTGCCTGTAAAAATGTCGGCAAAATGCTGCTCCAGCTTTTGAGAGTTCTCGCTCTTCCTCAGGTCGAGCAATTCGAATTTAAAAAAGATTCAATGATTTAAACACAGATGTAAAAGGATGGTTATATTTCTTATAAATAAGCCAATTAGATTAGTAAATTCCTAACAAAATGTTTTATTTTGTTATTTTATTGGACTGCCCGGGAATCACGTTTATGGGCGTGTGAGGTGCATATCCACAATTGATGAAAGAATGTTGTTCACTTGCAGCAGTGGTGTTCAACCTTTTTTTTTTTATTAGGGAACCCCAGAATTCGATTGTGGAATTTTGGGGAACCCCAACCCTCATCCCCGTCCCTCGTGTCTCTCCCCCTCACACACACACCTTTACGCTCCCTCTCCCCCTCACTCTTCCCATTGCTCGCGCGCACACACACACTCTCCCACTCTCACTTATACACACACACTCCTCTCACTTACACACACACACTCTCCCCCTCTCACTTACACACACACTCCCCCTCTCACTTACACACACACTCTCCGCCTCTCACTTACACACACACACTCTCTCCCCCTCACACACACACACACCACACCACACACACACACACACCCACACACACACACACACACACACACCACACACACACACACACACACACACACTCTCCCCCTCTCTCATACACCACACACACACACAACACTCCCACTCTCACTATCACACACACACTCCTCCATTTAAACACACACACTCCTCATTTAAACACCACACCTCCCCCTCTCACTTACACACACACACCACACACACACACCCACTCCCCCTCTCACTTACACACACACACACACACACACACACACACACACACACACCTCCCCCTCTCACTTACACACACTCCCCCTCTCACTTACACCACACATGCACTCTCTCACTTACACACACACCTCCCCCCTCTCACACACATCCACACACACACTCTCCCCCTCTCACTTACACATACCTTTTCCTCTCCCCTCTACTTACACACACACACACACACACACACAATCACACTCCTCAGTTACACACACAACACACCTCTCTCCCTCTCAAACACCCAAACACCCACCCGACACACCAGACCCCCTACCCCACTCAAATACACACACACCCTCTCACTTACACACACACACACTCTCCCCTCACACTTACACACACACTCCTCACTTACACACACCTACTCCCGCTCTCAAATACACACACAAACCCTCTCACGTACACACACACTCTCCCCCTCTCACTTACACACACACACTCCCCCTCTCACTTACACACACACACACACTCCTCTCACTTACACACACACCTACTCCCCCTCTCACATACACACACACCCTCTCACTTACACACACACACTCCCACTCTCACTTACATACACACTTCCCTCTCTCACTTACACACCTTTCTCTTACACACACACACACACACACACACACACACACGCCCCCTCTCAAATACACACACAAACGCACACATTCCCCCTCTAACTTACTCATACACACCTCTCACTTACACACACACCTTCTCACCCTCTCAAATACACACACAAACACACACACTCCCCCTCCACTTACACACACACACACACACACACTCCCTCTCACTTACACACACCCACTCCACCTCTCACACAAACACACACACCCTCACACACTCTCTCCCCCTCTCACTTACACACACTGCTCTCACTTACAAACACACACACACTCCCCCTCTCACTTAAACACACACACTCTACACTCTATTACTTACTTCAAGGGAGCTGCCGGCGCTGACAGCATGCTCTTACCCAATCCTTCCTCTCCCCCCCCCCCCTGTCAGACGGAAGTTGACGCAACTTCCGGCACCGACCAGAGCAGAGAGAGGAAGGATCGCAGTGACGGGCGGCTGCTGCTGCTGAGCTCAGGATCCGCAGGGTCACTGCTATGTGGGGTGCCACCACGCTGCCGGTCCCGGGACAGCTGGGAGAGTAGTCCAGCTCTCCCACCTTCTGCGGAACCCCAGTTAAAAATCACTGACTTACAATGTTGTGAATTTTAGAAATCTACAATAGCAGTAATTTTCTTACGAAAATGTTTCCTACATTATGATTCTACAGAACAAATAACTATGACAAAACTCCTTATGTAAGACCAAATTGGACTAATATGTCTAATGGGTTCAAACTAAATGATCAATACTTTCTAAAAACAAAAAACAGACAACGTATTTTTCACTATCCACTTGTTTACAGTATGTGAAAAATTATCCTGAAAATAATTATAAACATCGTAACCTGAAGTTTATGGTTGTTTTACTTGACTTTTCTCTGCCCTCATCTCTCTCCCTTGTGCTGCCGCCTGTCTTTCTGGTTAATTATTTGTGACTCAATCTGATTACTTTCTGTGCAGTGGAGCACAAAAAGTTTACAGCTGTAATTCTAAATTGTGGAGAATTTGCAGGATTTAAAAAAAATTTTAAAAAAATAAAAAGATGTAGAATATGTATACAGTACTTTTATGTTTTTTTTAAGACATCAATCACCTCGTTTTCACCTGTGAAATATAGTTTATTTTGTTTGTCACTGCTCCTTTAATGGTGTATGTGGAAACAGGATTTTCTAGAATAATGTTTCATAAGTGCTAGAATTGGGGGTGCTTTATTTCTTGATCATCAAGTTAAAGATGCAATCCAAGCCAGCAATATTTTGTTTCGCCATATATATATATGTTATCCCCTGATGAAATCACCATGTGTGTGATGAAACGCGTTGGGAAGTTAGTGTGAGCTATTGGTACTGAGTATACCTCACTGCACAACCTGTTGGGACTCTACGAACACTGATACACATTTGTGTAAGATTTGCGCCTGTCTTCACCTCGGCGGGGGTCACAGAGCCATTTCCTCCCATCCGGATACTACTGTGAGAGTGGTGGACTTCCGGGTTACATCGGGGCAGGTTGCGCAGCCTCCAAGGCCCTGCTGGACGGTGGCTCAGAGGTGCTGGGACTTCACGGAGGAGAGGAGAGGCGCGGAAGCGGAGCAGTATCATCGTGCAGTTGGCGAATGAGTATACTCATTACATACTTTTATTTCACTTTAGTTTGTGAGTTTAAATTTGTTGGACCTGGTAATTGTATTAAAAGTGTATTTTTTCATATTACACTAGGATCGGGCGCTTTCTTTTCTTGTTGTTTACAGATCATTGGGAGGTCGTTGGTTCCTGCAGAGAGCAGCCTGATCCAGATCCATCTATCATTCCTTTATATATAGGATTACCATCATCTTCATTGGTTTGATATGGATTTTTATTGATTTATTATTGATCTTTGATGACATTGACTGGTACAACATTTTTTATATCATTTTTTACACTTTGGTATATTTTAACCAATAGCTCACAGTAAGTAACTATATTGGGTTTTTAATTTAGGAATAATAATTCCATTGTATTTTGTGTGTATGTATGTAGACTTTTTTATAATAATATCAATTGTCTTTTTGGTATAATATCACTGACTACGGAGACAGCATTAGGATCATGGGCATCTAGTGTTATAGCATTAGCACCTGAGGAGCGCAGTCTTTTTTTTTGTTTGTATATATATGACATGCAAATGAGCACGCAGTGCCACCTTTTATCTCAAGCTCCTATTACAGAGCAACCCTTAAGTCAATGTATGCTGCTTTAAACACAGCTTTTAAGCAAAGGCTGGGGTAAGATGCAAAGCCAGTAAACCCACTCACAGACATGTTTCAACCTTGATGGGTATCATCAGCGTGAGGTTGGTTGCTGGCTCTGCTGGTTTGAGATAAAGAGTAGGTATTCACCACACTTATTAAGGTTATGGTCAAGGGATAAAGGTCCTGCTTCCAGGACCGAAACGTCGGTGTATGTGCCAGTTCTCTACAATACAATTTTTTTGATATCTTCACTGAGTGTGCTGTCTCTTCTTTGCCACGTGGCCCTGGGACTCTGGAACTGCCTGGTAAGGAGCCTATATATATTTATTCGCCTTTTGGGATAAGCACCTACTTCTTATTATATGTGAGTGCCATCTGTCTTTCTTTTATATATATATATACATATAATATATATAATATATATATATGACACACACACTGACTGACACACACACTGACTGACACACACACTGACTGACACACACACTGACTGACACACACACTGACTGATACACACACTGACTGACACACACACTGACTGACACACACACTGACTGACACACACACTGACTGACACACACACCGACTGACACACACACCGACTGACACACACACCGACTGACACACACACCGACTGACGCGCGCACACTGACTGCCGCAAGCGCACACGCACCCCCACACACACACTGACTGCCGCACGCGCACACACACTGACTGACTGCCGCACGCACACACTGACTGACGCGCACACAAACCCTGACTGACGCACACACGCACGCACACACTGACTGAGGCACACACTGACTGTGTGTGCGTCAGTCAGTCTGTGTGTGTTTGTGTTTCTGCCTCAGACTCACTGACGCGCGCGCAAACACACAGTGACTGACGCACACACGCTACATGAAGCTGTAAAGGAGGGAGGGAGGGAGGGGGGGACTGGATTGATGTGAATGGGGGACAAACAGAGAGAGGGGGGAGGAGAGAGAGAGGAACGGGAACATTACATCCCGGGCAACGCCGGGTCTCTCAGCTAGTACATATATATATATAAAAAAATATCTAGAAAGGAGTAAAAAAAAAAAAAAAAATGAGACATTTGGGCTAACTTCTTCCAAAAGTTGCTTTAAAAAAAATGACCATTTTATATATATAAAAAAAAAAACAACTACACAGATAATGAAAAGAAAAACCACAAAAAACGCCCAAGGATCAGCCTTTCATGAATTTTTGCTATAAAAATAATAATTCTGAAGCTTTATTTTGAGATGGAATTCAATGCCAAATTTGGGATGTTTGGACTTTGAACCCGCAAGCGTGCCCACCCTCACTGTATAATGAATGATACTCAGTGTTTCTAAACACTTCAGCTCCCAATACAGGCATACCCCGCTTTAAGGACACTCACTTTAAGTACACTCGCGAGTAAGTACATATCGCCCAATAGTGAAACGGCAGCTCACGCATGCGCCTGTCAGCACGTCCTGAACAGCAAAGTTGAACTCCCTACCTGCATTGAAGCTGTGCACAAGCGGGGAGACTATAGAGCCTCTTACAAATGCCTTATTTCCATCAGTTATGCACGTATATGACGATTGCAGTACAGCACATGAATCAATAAGTGGGAAAAAGGGAGTGTTTCACTTTAAGTACATTTTCGCTTTACATACATGCTCCGGTCCCATTGCGTACGTTAATGCGGGGTATGCCTGTACTGATTCAAAGCACACAGCCTGAAATATCTTCTATCTATAGGTTCTAGGGCAGGGGTGAGCAACTCCAGTCTTCATGGGCCACCAACAGGTCAGGTTTTCAGGATACCCCTGCTTCAGCACATGTGGCAACTAATGGCGCAGATCTCACAGCTGGTAATTTATAAAGTACACTGTGAAAGTGTGCCACCATAACTACAAATGGAGCAATGCACTGTAGACTTGTATATGGTCATACTATGCAGGGTCATACTATGCAACAGAAATCATGGGGCCCAGGACAAATGAAAGTAGCAGCCCCCCCCCCCCCTCCAAAACCATAGCGCACCTACCACGAAAAAAATGTTTTAGCGCGCAACTTTTACTTAACTGTTTTCTTGTTATTGTTAATACGGAAAAAAACATTACAATGCAATCTGTTTATTTTAGTATTTTCCACAAAAGACAAATATACCCAATGCTACATCCAATGTGACAAAAGGCCTTGGGGGGTTCAGTATGGGCCTTGGGGGGGGGGGCAATTTTGTTAGGGCCCGGGCGGGAGGATTTGGAGGGGGGAGGGAAGGCACGTGTGGGCCTGTAACCTGCTGTACCAGGCGGCGGAAGAGAAGGAACCGGGAAGGTAGGGCCGGGGCCTGTACTCATGTTTGCCGGTAGCAGGGCCCAGAGGGGGGGAGGGATGAGTTGGATGATCTACTTCGTTAGGCACATGGGGGGCCTGCAGCTGTACCAGGCGGCAGCAGAGGAGGAACCTGATCCAGACGGCCCGCAGTGGACAGGGTAGAATGCTGGGAAGGTAGGGCACAGGAGTGGGGGCGGTTTAGTTGCCAGCTTGGTTAGGGACCGTGGGAGAGGTGTGTTGGTTATGGGGGAGGGGGGGCATAGTATGGCACGTGGGGGGTCCCGCAGCCGGTACACAATACACAACAGTACGCACTGTACACACACAATAGTACAGGGTAATACAGATACAAAAATTACAGTAAAAATAAGCAGTGCTTGACAAACCGTGTGTGTGTGTATGTATATGTATGTCGGATAACCTCACTAATCGGAGAAAAAAAAGCCAGATGTGAATGACTAGTTTCTGCACCCCTTAACCAGTGTCAGGAAGCCCCTGCTTCTCAATTTCTAAAGCAGCAATCCCGCCTGGGATCTTACCTGATCCACAGTCCCTCAATGTCCAGGTACCCTCATTCCCTACCTGTCTTCTGGGTAAGGAGGGATTCCGATGTCTCCCGTGTGAAGCTTGGGAGTCAGATCTGGAAGAAAGCGTATAGGTTATTTCGGTGTAGGTATAGGGCAGCTAAGATAAGACAGAGAGAGTGTGGGTGAGATAGAGAGAGATAGCGAGAGAGAGAGACAGACAGAGAGACAGAGACATAGAGAGAGAGTGGGGGTGAGGGTGGGTGACTGACTCGTGGGTGGGTGACTGACACTTGGGTGGGCGACTGACTGACATTTGGGTGGGAGGGTGACTGAGACTTGGGTGAGTGACTGACACTTGGGTGAGTGACTGACAGGTGGGTAACTGACTCTTGGGTAGATGAATATGACGGACTGTGGGTTTGTGTCTGTCCCAGCAGTGGAGGGGGCCGCCTTGGCTGTCTGAACCCAGAAGTTAGGCTCAGCCGGAAGAGAGAGGAAGAACGAGAGAGAAGGGTAAGAGAGGGGAAGAGAAAGTGAGGGTACAACAGAGAGAAGGGAAGAGAGAAAAGAAAAGGGGAAGAGAGAAGAAGAGTGAGAGAGGGGGAGCCTCAGCGCGCCTCTGCACTGTTTGGGGCACTATGTCCCAGGCCTCAGTCAGTCAGTGTGTGTCAGTCAGTGTGTGTCAGTCAGTCAGTAGGTATTTATGTGTGGGCTTCCCCCCTCTCTTTCCTGACTCCATTCCCCCCCCCCCCCTCTCCTGACTCTTTCCCCCCCCCCCCCCCCCCTGCTGACTGGCGGTGTCGCGCTAGTGTCGGCGGCGGGTGGACAGGTGAGGCGCTGCTGAGAGAGGGTGGGGGGTGGTGGAGCAGAGGCGGTGGCAGCGACCCCCCCCGAGGATCTGTGTCGGCAGCGGGTGGGGAGGAGGTGAGGTGCTGCTGAGAGAGGGTGGTCGGTGGTGTGGCAGAGGCGGCTGGCGACGGCGGTGGTTGCCCCCCCCGCACGGATCTGTGTCGGCGGCGGGTGGGGAGGTGGTGAGGCGCTGCTGCGAGAGGGTGGTGGGGCAGAGGCGGCTGTCGGTGGAAGTGGTGTTGTTCTTCCCCCTGCAAGGAGCTGTGTCGGTGGTGGGGGGGGGAGGGGTGTGTGTGTGTGGGTGGATGGCTGCTCACGGTGTGCGGTGTTGGTCAGAGGCGCACGTGGTCACGGTGTGAGGAGAGTGTGCGTGTGTGTCTTCTCCCTGCCTGGCTCCACCCTGCCTGGCCCGCAGGCCAATGAGCTGTCCAGCAGACATACACACACACATTATTTGAGACATATATATATATTAAATTATATTATGTTATTTTAATATCCAGCAGAGCTTAACCGCATTATTTTTAGCTCTTGGGAGAAAAATAGTTGGGATGAGAAGGTAGCTGCTTTCAGATTATTATTTTTTTTCTTCTATAGAATGAATTTCACATAGGTGGGCCTACTGTACTTATTTACTAATACCTTGGAGATTGGGCATTTGTCCTCCGTGGTCACCCTGTGCATTCAAAATAAATGAAGGGAGTCTTTCACAGATCCAAAGATTTGACTCTTCTTTTCTCTGGCTGTCATACAGTAAATAATATAAGGAATAGTTTATTGCATGACAGCAGCTTTTTTTGTGTGCATCTGAAAATGGACAAGCTACAGTATACAAAATCGCTAACTTCCAATCTTTTCCCAAGCTCTTTACTTAAGTACAGAGATCCATATCACATTCCTGAAGTTACCCCACTTAAACAATTGCAACTATTACTGTTTTTGGTTTGTCATTTTTAGCAATATAAGTGTATTTGGTACAAAATGTACACGAAGGGCCTGCCAAACGTCTATGTGTTAGTCACAATGCCTTACTATTTTTGTCATCTTCTAGTGCCCTTGTTCACCTTGATCAACAGTACTGTACAGTATGTTGGCTAAAAGAGAACAATAAGGTTTTTTAGTAGATGCAGCGAACATTTTTTTCCAAGTTAGTAGCTTTGACTTGGTCTGTCTGGATCTATCCTGCACTGTGGAGGCGACTTATTATATCAGGTTCGGCATTTTGCATAAGCAGACCTAGATAGTGGCTTACTGTAACTGTTAATACACATAACAATATTACATCTGTTTTGTAGACAGTCACCAAGTGTTTTGGGTTTCCAAATGTATTAGGACATGCAATGTAGATGGATTAAATATTGGATGTAACTGTTTCAGTTGTTTGGTAAATTCTATGTCTTTTTTTTGTGTTGTGTGTGAAAACAGTGGACTCCTTTTGTTTTGTTAAACCTTGTGATTGGTTTGATGTACAAGCTCCTTTGGCCCAGTCATGATCAGTAAACGCTTTGAAGTGGTCAAAAAATAATATGCGTTTTGTTAAATGTCCAGGTTTGTGCTGATTTTGGAAATGCTTATTATGATTTATTCATTATGTTCCCTTTAAACGCCCATTTTAATCCCAACTCCTTCCACCCTCACACACCCCAAACGGCCATTTTTCTCTTAGCATATAACGAACGGTCTGTCTTGATTACCATTTATTTATTCTAGAAGAAACTTGTCTCACCCTTTTCAGTGCCATCGGACATCGGCTACTTACAGTCATGTGATCACTTCAGCAGTGATAATATGATTACATGACAACCACTGCACCCCCGGCCGACAGAAACGGGAGTGGAGGGGGTTCTGTTGGAGCTGTTAGCCCGATCATTGTCTATAAAATGAGCATTTATGCCATTATGTACCTGGTACTTCAATGGGCCTCAGACGGCCCAATATGGCTAATAGGGTATGTCAATAGGGCATCGGTTAAAAATCCCCATTGAAGTTAGTTAGGCATGATCGGACAATGCAGACTATGTAGAATTACCCTCTAACTCAGCGTTTCCCAAATGGTGGGTCGTGACCCAGCAACGGGCCACGGAAGCAAAATTGCCGGGTCACAGCGAGGCACTCCCTTCCCCCCGTCCCCTTGGTGCGAGAGATGGGCGCGAGGGCGGGAAGTGGTGGTGCGCAGTCACTGGTGGGCAGTGGGTGCAGGGGGATGCGGGGAGCCACCTGCTTGGATCGCCGGCCTTTCCTCTCTTGCCCCTCAGTCACTCACATCCATCGCTGCCTCTGTACTCCACTGTGTGTGTGTGTGTGTGTGTGTATATAGGGGTGTGTGTGTGTGTATATATAGGGGAGTGTGTGTATCAGTGGCTGTGTGTGTGTGTGTGTGTGTTTAGGGGAGAGTGTGTGTGTATGTGTCTGTGTGTGTGTCAGAGGGTGTGTGTGTATCAGTGTGTTTGTGTGTGTGTGTATCTGTGCAGGCCAGCAGTGGCTGTGTCTGTGCAGGTCTGTCTGTGTGGGTGTCTGTAGGTCAGTGACTGTGTGCGTCTGTGCAGGTCAGAGGGAGATGGGGGGGGGGGGAGAATAGAGGTGATTAGGAGAATATATGAAAACAGTATGGACATTCATATCTGTTTTATTTTGTATAGGCGATAACATTTTTAGTGTGTCACGAAGGAGAAGTTCAAAATAACCGGGCCACGGAAAAAAAAGTTTGGGAAACGCTGCTCTAACTGTCCAGGAGGTGAAAATGGAGCGCTCGCCAGAGCAGTCTAAAAGTTACTATGGTAACCTCAGGCGTAGGGTTGCCAGGTGGCTTCTCCAAAAATACTGGACTCAATGGTGAAAGGTGCGACAGGTCACTATGTCCAGGGAGGAAAATACCGGACACATACATGTCCAGTATTACAGTACCTCTCATTTTTTACTGGACAGAGTATCCAAATACAGGACAGTCCAGTTTAATACCAGACACCTGGCAACCCTACTAAGGCGCTAGAGATGAAGAAAGTCCAGGACAAGATAAAGTCATATAAGCTTCTCAGGGAGGGTGCAGTGGTGGGGGAATGGGGGTAGGATTTTTTTTATTGGGATTAGTTAGTATCTCTGATGAGATCTGATTCTTTGTCTTTGTGCGTTCCTGTTTTGGGGGATGATAGATAAGTTACCCATACACTGTACTACTGTAGACTAATATATTTGAATATTGTGTGATCATGAGTCAGGTCACTCAAGGCAATGCCAAGCCCTTCTGACATTTATTGCCCTACTTTGTAATAAAAACCCTTGTTCACAATGCCGAAGTCTAGCCGCATCCGATTACCATTAGACACGTGGCATTGCGACCACAGTCTAGGATATTTGGTCTCTGCCGTTTAACCGCCACTCACCTCACCTCCGGGACAACTCTCAGCTGGCTTCTTCGCCTCCAAGGTAAGGCCCGAACAATAAAAACCCCTAATCTTAACCCCTAATATTAATTCTACCCCTACACTAAAAACTTTAACCCCTGACCCTAAGCCATTCCCCTTAAACCCTACCCAAAAACTCATTATCCTAAAACCCCTATCCTTAACCCCCTACCCTAACCACTGAAACCCCTTAAACTAACTTACCTTATTGGAGAAACGGACGGTGGAGAGAGTCCAGCAGCGGAGTGGCTGTGCCTTGGGGCCCTCGGCGACCACACGCCGGCAGAGACGGCCGCGGCCAAATGTCCAATTGGGTTGAAACCACGTAGTTGCTTCAGTAGTAATCAGGCGCCCCCCCAACCCCCCATCCAGTGATGTAAATGAACGTCGAGGAGCCCCCCTCCCCCCCACTTCCACCTTCTGCTACGATTGCATTCAGCGCTCTGTGTAAAGTAGCATAATGTATCTGCTACACTGTTCTGCCTGGTACGTAATAAGGGCAACGGAAAGGTCAAAGGGAAAATTGGTAATTCTCATATGTGACAAAAGTTGCGAAATGTATCTTCACTTCAATGAGCTTATGTCAAGCAGATTTACTGTGGTTTAGTGAATCAGCCCCTTGAAGTATGCGGAGTGTAAACTTTAGCCATTCCGTTTCCTGCTCATTCTGCCTTAGCAAGTAAGCTTGTTGTGGAAGGAATTTGCTGTGACCTCGCCTAAAAGATGTAGCCCGGACCCTCTTAGAACCACATGAGTTAATAGCACATGTATGTTTTTCTTGTGAAAGTGCAAAGTAAGTATTTCTAATTCATTTCTTTAAGCTATCCAGAAACTGTTTTTAAACATGGTAACCTAAAGTTTAGAGTGGGCTATATATACTGTATACTGCCTTCATTTCACTTATCTTGCTCTCCCTCTTCCTAGTTCATAAGGGCACAGGCATGAGGTTTCCATAACTCTGCCTGCAATCCTTTCCCCATTACAAAGCTGAACGTGGAACATTTCCAGACTTTAAGAAATTTGTATACGATGATTTCAAATGTTATTCAATTTTTTATTTTTTTCAAGAAAAATAACCTCATTTCAACCTAATGAAATACCATTGAATTAGTTCAACTTTATTTCCGTGGAACTGAAATAATGATCACAACGCCATAATAGCACTTAATGGTTGTTACTGCCTATATAACGGAGCATCCTGTTGTAAGAGTTAAATGCTACTGTAGGATACTGTAGTGATTTGTAAGCTACAGTAGGATATAGGAAGGCTTTATCTAATATCATATGCACAGGAACACTTCATGTAAAAATACAAGCATCACTTTTTCCGTATCCGTGTCATTAATCTACTGTATTTCATTGTCTGCAAGAAGGATGCCCTTGTATGAACTTGACTTATGTACTATCCTTGATATTTGTTTCACTAATTGCTGTACATTTGAGACCAGGACCACCAACACAAAAAGTTGGGCCCAGGACAAGTGTAAGAAGTAGGGCCCCCCTCCGCATACTGTGGGCAGGGGGGGGGGGACAAGAAGGAGAAGATGTGGGCCTGTCGGAGGAAAAAGCAGGTATGGGCATGGCGGTTTAATATGGAGGGGTAGGAAGAGGTAATGGGCCTGAGAGTTATAATTGGGTATTGGGCATGGGGAGTGGGTATATGGGGGTAATGGGCCTGGGGAGTGGGTATAAGGGGGTAATGGGCCTGGCAGGGGGTATGAGGGGCTAATGGGCCTGGACAATGGGTATAAGGGGGTAATGGGCCTGGGCAATGGGTGTAAGGGGGTAATGGACCTGGGGGGTGGGTATGAGGGGGTAATGGGCATAGGGAGTGGATATAAGGGGGAAATGGGCCTGAAGAGTGGATATAAGTGGTATAAGAAATAATGGGCTTACCTGTGGCCCTAGGATGGGCCTGCATAAAGAGCGCCCATCCAGATGGTAAAACAGCCAGTAAACGGGAGGACACTACAGGCAAGGAAAGGGGGGGCATATGGGTGGTGGCCCGCAAAGGGGGGGCTACGGCCCATAGAATCAGGGCCTGGGTCTAGAGGGGCGGTGGCCCTCAGAGCAGAGATGTGGCATAGATACACTGTAGGGGCGGCCCTGTTACATATCCTGTTAAACAGCTTCCAAATGTACATGTACTTTTTCATTATGTTTTTTCATCTGCAATAAATGTTAACTTTTGTAGCAATTCTCTATTTTCTGCATTTCTGGATACCCTCTACATTGCACTCTGACTTTAAGCTACTTAAAGGTACTAAGCTTGACTGGGACTTAAAAGTGCAATGCCTGTTAGATTGCAAACACACTTTGAATACAATGTAACATTTTAAACAATTTAACCATATAGTTTTGCCATTTATTACAATTTAGTAACTCTGGGTCTATATGATTGCTTGCCTTCTTTTCTACAGCACTTTTTACAGGGGCAGTCCTACTTACAGGTGCAAAAAAAACAATGTCTTCCAGGCCCACCTAACAGTGAACTGATTGCAATACAACATTTAGTCATCATGCTATTGCATTTTAAGGCACTTGGGTCATGCAAGATATTGTTTGATAGAACATTGACATTCAACCCTTATTTTCTATGGTTTATGACTTTGGGGGAAAGTGAGACTTGGCAGGACAGGCAACTTAAACAGTTACAAAACAGTACACAGTAGAAGTGGGTTTCAGGAAACGCTAATAAACCATTAACCCTTACTGGAGACTGTAATTCATCCCTTTCGTTTATGCCTACTATATATAAAAAAAATACTGGATACATACAAGTCTCTGTGATGTTCTATTTAATTTTAGGATTGTATTATCGTATCAAAAAAGAACAGGAGCAATGAAACTCAACTATGGATAGGATATACAAGTAATTATGGTGTTGTGTGGCCTTAATTATCAGTTATGACACCATAATTGGCTATTGCCTTACTCTGTGCCCTGTACATTTCACATATTACAGTGTTTTGTAAACACTGATGCCCTGAATATAATACCCACTGAAATTATTCTAAATTACTTTTACTAGTGCAGCCTGAATGAGATCTTCAATAATCCCCGCAGGCCTCCCTTCATCCATAAGAACAATTCAAGGCATTATGATCACTTCTTCGGGAGGAGGACTATGCTTGAGAGGTGGTTAATAACTGCAACACTGAACATATGGGAACTGCCTCTATATCTTTTTTTTTTTTTTTTTTTTTTTAAGGTGCAATTACATCTCCTCAGGATTTTATTATTCATATTTGAATAACTGAACGTTCCTCCTAAATGCCATGGTGGTGTTCTCTCTCTATCTCTCTCTCGTTCTCTCTCTCGTTCTCTCTCTCCCTCTCGTTCTCTCTCTCCCTCTCTCCCTCTCCCTCTCCCCCTCTCTCCTTTTGTAAATCTGTTAATGAATTGCCAATTGTTTGGGGGAACAAACGGTGATAGACACTGAATTATAATAATAACTTTATTTTATATAGCGCTTTCCTCCCAAAAGGACTCAAAGCGCTTCACAATTACAGTATAGTGCGCTTCGCAGCGCATAGGATTTTTACAGACAGTATAGCTTCAGCTGTTTGCCGCCTTGGGACATAGGGGGCTATTTATTAAACTGCAAAGTCAGTGGGAATTTCTGGCCCAGATCCACAAAAGGTTGCTAAGCTGTAGCACAAACTTACTCCCAAATAGGAGCAAAGGCATGCTAAAGCTTAGCACCCTGTTGTGGATCGGGCCTCTGTGCCATAATACACCCATCGGCACTATCGCAGGTTCATGAATAAGCCCCATAGGGCTGTATGAATAAAACTAAAAGCTATTGGTGATTCAACTTGGCTTTCCAGAATTTTTCTGTGCGTGTGGCCATATTATTCTATCCCACATTGTTAGCATCTTAAACCACTTGCTGTCAGAGGGCACCCATGCACCCATGTACAATAAAGGTATAGCAAGAACTTTAAAAAAAAAACGTAAGGCAAACTTTTGACCATTTTAGGACTGAAGGGGTAAGTAACTCTGTATAGTTTGATGTGGCATTCAGCCCATTTTCTGACAAAAATCCCTGTTGACTTCAACCCGAACAGCCGCTTCAGACTATATAGAATAAGGAGGCGGAGCTATATCAAAAATGTTTATGAAAGTCTCACTGTACAATGTGTTTACTTTCTGCTTTGTTCACTTCCTTCCGATAAATACTTAAATAACTTTATTTCATATAGTACTTTGTTCCAATGGGTCACAAAGCGCTTCACAATGGTGAAGCGCTTTGAAGATCCCAGGCGGGATTGCTGCTTTAGAAATTGTGAAGAGGGGGCATCCAGACACTGGTTAAGGGGTTCAGAATCATTCACATCTGGGTTTTTTTTGTTCGATTAGTGAGGTCAACACACACACACACACACACAACTATGTAACAAAGACTAATGGTCGTAAGTATAAGTGTACTACAATAAATAAACTGTTATGTAAAAAAAAAAAATGTCCCGGTTTTTCATTTTCAAAATCTGGTCACCCTATGTATATCTGTTATGTGCGCCAATACACTTGACTAAAAAACATTTTTGACACTTAAGGCACACATTGATGGAAAAACAAACCCCAATATAATTTGTGTGCATTCATTTTACGCCATAATGCTGATGCTTAGTACATACATGATGCTTAGTACATACAGTAGGCCTCTAAAAGTTAAAAAAAAAAAACTTTCAAAACCTCATTGATCACTCACATTTAATTTACAGTATTAAATATGCCACTGCCATCCTAGGACGGACTGCGCCTTTAAGTCCAGGGAGTCGCATGCCTAAGGCCAGGTGCCCAGTGGCAGCTGCGGTGCGCGCTGCGGCGTGTGCGCCGCACACAAGGCACAGCTCTCTATGGGGCAGGCCCCAGTCGGCATGTATGCGTGCGCGCTCAAGCCGCTATGCACGACCGCCTTGGCCAAAAGACAATTTTTTTGTCTTTTGGTGTGGCGGCCGAGCATTGGCCATGTCACAGCGGCGGTTCAGCCAATGAGGATGAACAAGCCGTGTGACATCATGGCCGCGCCCCCGCCATGCCCCCCACCCGCGTCACGATCTTGTATTTCCCCCTGCAGCTCAAGCACAAAACGCAGAGCGCGGCTTGCACCCATGCACGCGCCGCCAGGCGCGCGTGCAGGAGCGGACACTGGGGCCGTAGCCTAAGGCTGCGCTTATAGTGCTGGCGACAGCGAAGCGATGTCACGGCAAAACAAATGCATTGTCGTCGTTGCGTGCGCTTATAGTAAGCGCGGTGCGACGGTTTGGTCGCGATCGCTGGAAGTCATCTCTATTTGATTTTTCAAGAGACCGTAGCCTGACCGTCGCGTCGCCGGCACTATAAGCGTAGGTTTAGACTAGTTCTCTGATTATGATGTGATTGTGTCCCAAGGTAGCCGTTATTCAGCCACAAACCAACCTAGTGGTCCTCTTCTCACCATCACTTTACTTGGAATGTAGACAAGAGGAGCACAGTGCTGACCATGGGCAACAACAGCTGTCTTGAGAGGAGATAGCATCTATCAGAGAGTTCCGAGTCTCCCCAGTTAAATGTGTCACTTTCATTAAACATAAGCATTTAGAGATGCAAAAATAAAGATAGGATTACAATAGTTTAGCATACACACACTATATTCAAATGAGTTGTTTAGATACGTCAAAATGTAAAAAATCGTCCTTTTCATTTCTTATGACAGAATTCCCTATGAACACTATGCCAAGAGCATTCAATACTTGCAAGGTATCCTGTTTGATTTACCGAGTAAGGAAGATTAATCATGGCGGAGAGTTACGTTCTACAGACCTCATTTTTCCAGAGTGACTGATGTTAGCAACAGCTGCGTGGGCTAAGTACACTACACATGAACCTTAATCTCTCTCTATGTATTATAACTCTCACTAGGATTTACAGATGTTTTAATTGAACTGTTCTATGTCTATATATATCGAAAAATTCCATCCACTGTTATGGTATCTACTACTTAAAGCTGCAGTTCATGCAATATCCTGCGTGTTTTTTTTTTAATAAATCAGTTCTGTAGTAAGAAAAAATACTTTTAGCATTTTCTGTTTTTAAAAAAACAACTTTGAAAGACCAATTTTCTTGTATTCTATTTTAACAAGCATGCTTGTTCCTATAGCAACGATTTACATTCCCCATATTTAAAGATGTCGCCAAACTTTGCCAATCAATAGACGGAGAACGAATTGACCGGCAGCTATGCAGTTTTTTTTAGGTAAGTAGAGATTGCCCACATGAAACTATTGAAGTAAAAAAAAAAAAAACGGGAGCCTGAACTGCAGCTTTAAAGAGTGTTGTAGGTGAATTCCCTCAAACTCCAGTTTAAGATACTGTACATATTTATTTTGTTGATGTAGTTTTTAGCAAACCTTGTAATGTTTTTAGCAAGCCTTTAATGTTCTTAAACTTTAATTATTTTTGTTTTTAATCTATTTCATATTTATATCTCCTTTTTGGGATATATTTGTAAATTGGTAGGATACTGACCACTTTTAAAATTGCTCCACACATAAAAATTGTAGGCATGAAGGCTATGAGGTTAAATCTATATTTTATTATTTATGATAAAACTTGGGAAGGACTAATGAGATTGGTTTGATTATTTTTAATAATGCTTTGAATTCTATTGTCCATTGCCTCTAAAATGCGTGTCTCTGATTTATCACTGTGCTTTGAGAGAGATTTACAATAAAGAAAGCTTCACAGTTGAGTGCGAAGATAACACTGTATATGTACAGTATTTGTAATAGACTTTGGTTTGAGGAGCAAGAATTTAAAATTAATGTTGTGTTCGGGGTTGGGAGGGCACAAGTGTGATGTCAACTGAGATGGTCGCTTAAGATCCACTATCCACCGGCCGAGAACTGTTCTAACCTAAAAAGGTCATACTTGGCCCCAGACCATAGATGTCCAAGGTGCCCACCTTTATACTACAACTTTGGTATGCTTGACAAATTCTAACAAAAATCAGCTTTGTAAGAGGTTTTCTATTTTTTTAAGAGCTGGGACCATGCAGGTCTCCGTCTACAAAATGGCGCCCCTGCACGTGGTTCCACTGACTCGAAGCAAGAGAATGAAGAAGAAAACTCTTCACTTACCAAAAAGGATCTAAGTCCCAGGTCCACAAAACTCCGTTAAGTCAGGGCTCATAACATTATGTTTCAAAATTAGTAACGGAAGTTATATTCCCTGAGGTTAACGCTAATTCACAAAGCTCATTGCATGCAAAAACAGAAGGAAAGTCCCAAGTGCTACAGCATATATCCCCTCAAACAAACCTTAAGACATGAACGGGCACAAGAAACGGGCACCCCTGAGATGCCTGGGGAAAATGCTAACGACGCCTCTCTAGCAAAACCCATATTTCAGGTTCTAGAGGGAGCTAGAGCGACCTTTAGGTATGATCTAAGTAATGCATAGTTAAATCCCTGCGTTAATTATAACGGAGCTCTGTGAATAGGCATTTTTACAGGGAACACCTCTTTTGTATGGCATTAGCACTAATGTCCGTTATAGCTAAAGCAAGGTTCCATTATGGCTAAAAACAGCACTTCGTTACTGAGCTTTGAAGATACCCTATAGCTCTTAATGAAGTATTTACTGAAGTTACCGCATTATTAAGTTAAAAATCGCGCTCTGTGGATCTCGGCCTAAGAGTCTTTTTATCTTTGTAGTACATTACAAAATATGGTTTATTATTTTATAAGGGATAAGTATGCCATTGATAGAGTGTAGCATATAGATAATATTTAATGGGTTCATCTATGAAGTTTGAGCCTTTACTTCTTCTGTAGTTCATATAATTAGAAGGAGTGGCTATAGTAAAGTTTATACATAGTTATGGTTCCCTTTAGAAGTTGGAGGAATTGTGTAACATCTTTCTGATGGAAAGTTGCTTCTGCTGTTGCTGAATGCTGGACTGAATTGAAAGCTAAAACTAGCCAGATAGTGAGAAGAATTATAAAGAATATGAGCCAGGTTTCTCTGATCTGCATTTAGAAGGCCAGAGATAAAAAATGGACACCACAGATTGATCTGCAAGGTAAGTGCCAACTGATTTTAACTACACCACCATGGATAGATGGGAATACAGGAGCCTGAGTACATGTCGGATATCCTAAAGCAGCATTCTGAGCAGTTGTTTTTCTTTTAAATGTTTTTTTTAATCTTACTTGAAATGGGTGCTCCGTTGTTCCCTGGATGTCCAGGGACCCCATGTCTCCCTCACTCTGGCACCGGGGAAGTATATGTGCCCGCCAGATGCAAAATGTAAATCGGAGTCAAGGTTTGGCCCGGCGACTAATAGAAAAGCCATGAACAATGTCATAGCTTTTTATTGGTGACCCTACAGCCAGGTTTGTAGTCTGGAGGTAATATTTGTAATTTTATTTCTGTCAAAACTGGGCTGGGAAAAACAACAAATATCTGGGGAACTGGGGGTTCCCAGACATTGGGCGTCTATGAATGAGCTCCAGGGTTCCTCTCCGGTTCAGGTTAGATTGGAAAATAATTTTGTATGCTGAGATTGTTTATTTTTGCTAAGGAATCATTGCCGCTATTTTGTTGAACTTAGAATATCATTTTCCTAAAGAAGCCCTTTCTCCTACTCGGTACTGTTTTTTTCTGCCCCCCCCCATTTTTTATGGTGGTAACTGGGGCCAAATATCCCAATTTTCAGCTCTGGGAACCCCTTGGTTTCCGTGATATTTACAGGTGCAGTTACCTGGTTGAAATCTCCCTCTGAGGAAACAAAGTGGCTGACAAATTTCAGACCAATAGAAAGCTGCAAAACCAATAGTTGTGACTTCCTATTGGATGGCCATTTAAATCCCCTTTAAAAACCAGGAAGTAATACCTGGTTACTTCACCAGGGGGTACATGGAGCTGAAAATAGTATGGCTCAGCTCTGGAGGACCCACGAGTCCAATCCTTTGAAATAAAATGGAGATTAGTTGGGATGGATTTCCCCTTTAGATTTATAACTTTTGTTCAAGATTGTATAATAAAGAACTTTATTTTTATTTTAAAAGTATTATGTGCTCTTAGTGTTTCCTAAATTTTTCCCTGATCGTCACTCAAGCAAGATAATTCTGCCGACTTTGTAACAACTCCCCTGAGCTCTGGACCAGCCAGCATTACACAGTATGTCTATTAAAGACCTCTGTAAAGTGACTGGTACCAAATGTACCCATTGCATCTGATATCAAGAGAGCCCTTAACGACAAGCTCTAAAAAGCAGTTCTAGATCTCGAGCAAGACATCTCAAATCTAGGAGAGAAAGGAAAAGGTTGGAAGACATATGCAAAGCATAAGTGATTGCTGACCATGATATGAACCTTCACGAAGAGCAAGTTTTGGCATAAAAAAAACTTCAGAAAACCTTGAAAACAGGAGCCGTCGTAATAATGTAAGAAACAGAGGCTTAACTTATTTGCCTATTCTTTTCTCTGGCTTTGAGGTTCCTACACAACAAAACCTTGTGAATAGGGTCCATAGAGCCTTGGGCCCATGAGCTGTGGACCCAGGCAGAACGTGTGACATTGTAGCCTGCTCAGTCTTCTATAGAACAAACAAGATATGCTAATGGAGACTAGAAAGACCCTCTCCATTACATTTGAAAATACTACACTTCCGATATGTAATTATCTGACACTTAGCACACTAACAAAGGGCCAAAAACTCAGGCTTGTAATGGCTGCCCTTAAGAGAAAAACAAGTTCTCCAAGATGGGTGTTCCTGTTCCATTTCGTGGGAGAAAAGCAATTTCGCGATCTCCCAAAGGAGGGCATCGTATTCATGACCAAGGTTGACCTACCTCGGTGTGGCTCCAAATAAAATCAGTGAAGGCCATCATCATCAAAATTTGTGGTGTCCAGCTGGATCAGGAGGTGGCCTAAATCACACAGATGTACATGACCATTCGACCAACATCAAGAGACTGTCTGAAGCAACTCTCCTTGTTACCCCTCTTGGTTGATTTTGACCACAAGGCTCCTGGCATCCACCACTTCCATGTTAAACTTAAAAGTTGTTTTTAAAAATTTTAATGCTCCTTGTGGGAGAATGTAATCATGTTTCATGTATGCCATTCTTTGGTTCGTACACAGGCATGTCCCTGTCTATGCCATCAGCCCTGCCTTCTCAATCCCTTATCTGCATGGCACTCTCAATGGGCTCTACATTGTTAACTAGGGGATTCCTATCTTCCCAATCTTCCTCCCATCTTCATTTTTTTTTCCACATTTATTTTTAATTTTCTTTTCACCTTATCTTACAGTCATATGTTTACCTCACCTCACAGTGCTTTTTTCGATAATTAACAATGCTTAAGTTATCCCCGCAAAATGTTAGAGGGTTGCAAACCCCTCAAAGCATACATTCCCCATACTATATATTATTATGTTTGTTTTAATCTCGATATTTTTATCCCGGTTCACCGATATTTTAAATCTAAATTAATAGGGCTGCTAATCCCCTTTCACATGGTGACATTGGTAGAACTCAAAGAACTTTATCTCAGAAGATTAAAATAAAAATTGTTTTTGTTTGTATGGCAAACAGATCAGTGCTGTGAGAATAAGCAGCGTGAGTTGCTATGTGAACAATACACGCCAAGCGTTGGGCCCCTTTAAATAAAATACTAAAATTAAAAAAAACAGAAAAAAAAAATGTATACAGTATGGTAAACTGCTCACTTTTAAAATAGCTCATGTTGGGGGCGCACATTTTACAGTGACACCCTCTGTATGCTCATTTCGTTACCCAGAATCCTCATCTGCAGTTTAACAACTGTATTACAGTGAATGTGAGGGCATGAAGGTTTTTTTTGCGGGGGTTCCTTTAGGAAACCGGCAAATAACGCTCATGATTTCTTTATCTTTTAGAAAAGAGTAAACTATTTCAGTTTCTTCTTTTGTGGGAGTAGTTTCTACTGATTTAAATGCATTCATGCTCTTTTATGGCTTCCCTCTGCCTGTGCTTTTCAAGGAAAAGCTTTATGTTTTGTTCTGAAAACCAGCAATTAGTCGGTTGCTGTTCTGTTTATCACATTTGACTGACAATCTGTTGTTTTTTGGGTGAACAGCACCAGTAAAATCAGATTTATCTCATGCCAAGAACAGGAAGCACCTAGAATAATTAGACCCAGCTGAGCTCTATTTCTGTTGCCCACGTTCAGAAAACCATTATGTGTAGTCATCAGACATAAAACAACAAAATGCGCATGAGACAATCCACTAATCTAATACATGTGCTCTTACTGCCAAAGTAAAGATGCTATAAACCACTGCCAAGTTATATTATCATTAAAATACAGAATAGATGCAGCATGGGAGGGATTTCGTGGCTATAGCATCTCTTAAGGTGGGACTGGCCAAAATGACAATAACAAGCGGCAGTTTTTTTTTTTTTAAAAATGATATGTTTAGAATAATCAAGAACAGATACATTTTGCTGTTTGCTTGCCTGAAAATATACAATGTTGTTTAAAACTGAACTTTAAGTCACTAGGTGACATGTATGTTATGTAAATATTTTACCCATTAGCAATTTTAACTTGGGCGCATTACAGTAATGACATAAAACACCTACAGTATGAGTGCAGCTTGTTACAGGCGCAAGGAAATACAGAGGCAGCAACTAGAAATGGACAAAGCCTGTGGCCTAGTTTTCAAATCTGGCAAACGTGGGACTGTACCTGGTAGAGAAAAAAATGTGAAGGTCTCCAAGTTTATCAAACATGTCACCATCCGCCACGACTTTTACCAACTGCTATATATATATATATAAAAACAAAACAGAGAGCGCACGCCCCATAGTGTAACACTGTGACATTTAATATTGGGGAAGGGTGGATGGAGGGATTAAAAACACTCACAAAGTAAAAATTAGTTTTAAGCAGTATGTGATATATAATCACCACCAGGCATGTCCAAACTGCAGCAGTCAAACATTCCCTTTGATAAAGTTGCATTTGTTGCGACGAAACGCGCCAGGGACGTAACCTACGACACTACGTCATCACGTTGTGTGCTCCTTTACGGCCGGGGAGCACATGTAGTGATTTCAAGGCTAAGGGGCCTATGCAGAGAGCAGCGAATTTAAAAATTGGCGAGTTTAATAAAAAGTAGCTTTTTTGGAGAGTTTTATTCTCCATATGCAGAAATGTTCGAATTCTGCTATGTTTAACATGAATGCGTGTGGCGAGTTTAAATTGGCGAGATGCGCGCTGCAGAAATGTGTTAAAAAAAATTCGCGCCTTTTTTTTTCCTTTCCTATGGCCGCGAGCGGCAGCTTCTTGCCAACTTTTCCTGGCGAGGCAAAAAGGAGACAATCGCGCCATTTTATTGGCGCCAACAGCCGCTAGATGCCGTTCGCGCCTCTCTGCATTAGGATACTTTTAAAACTGGCGAGATGGAGGTTCTCGCCAGCCGCGAGGCGAGTTTTAGAAAAAGAAAAAAAAAATTGGCGCGTTTTTCGTAACTCGCCATTTTCTGCTGTTTTCTGCGCGAATTTCTCCAAAAAATGGCGAGTTTTGAAATAGCGCTGCTCTCTGCATAGGCCCCTTACTCTGATACCAAATGACTTTGGAAGATTTCAAGTGAATCGGAGGGACAGCGCTGTTTGAGTGACCCTTTCCAGTGAATCTTGGACTCCCTGCTGCAGTTTGGACATGCCTGGTGGTGATTATATATCACATATTGCTTAAAACTAATTTTTACTTTGTGAGTGTTTTTAATCCCTCCATCCAACCTTCCCCAATATTAAATGTCACAGTGTTACACTATGGGGCGTGCGCTCTCTGTTTTTTTTTTGTTTTTTTATATAGAATTTGCTGTGGAGCTGGTTATTCCATGTGAGAGCTGCCGTGGACCCCTGGGATCTGTACATTTGTTCTGGTGCTATCTGTCAGGACTCATCATAGGGTTTGGACATTAGACTTTGATTTTGTTATCTTGTGTATCCTTGTGTTTGGTCTAGTATAATGCTGTTTGCTGTATATTATTATTAATTGGTATTATTTAATTTTTTAGGGTATTATATATTAACATTCATTGTCATTTATTAGTATATAATTGATCACCTTTTGGCACTACTTTTTTCTTTTTATATATATATATATATCAAACAGAAAAAGAAAAAAGCTGCGCCTCTGATAGAAGTAAACCAGTGTGGATGTAATTGTTCTAATAAATCTTAATTAAATGTGAACTATTGTGGATGTGGGGCACTGGGAAGAGTCCTATGTCTGGCAGAACATCTTGCTTGGGGCGGGTCTCGTATACTATGGCCGTTTCATAGATGATATTATTATCATTTGGGATGGAGAGGAGTCGGTTCTATCCGGAATCTTGAGTTCCTTCAGCGACAATCCGTTCGGATTAAAATTTACATTTGAGATCAGTAATTCGTCAACTGTCTTTCTGGATCTGGCCCTGAGCACAGACACAGACTCAAATATTATCACCACCACACATTTTAAGTCTGTGTCTGTGAACAGCTACGTTCATGCGTCCAGCAACCATCATAAACACTGGCTCAACAATATTCCCTTGGGGCAGTTCCACAGAATACGTAGGAACTGCACAAGGGATGTTGATTTCAAAAGCCAGTCTGTTTTACTTGGGAAGAAATTTCTTTCCAAAGGCTATGATCCGGTCCTGATATCCGACTCTCTTGACAAGGTGAGTTCCATTGCTAGATCCACCCTACTTGAAAAATCGAAAAATAAACAACAGAAGAGAAATTGATCAAGTTATGACACCCCAGCAGTACATACAGAGATGGAGAGGTCCACAGTAAGGTTCATTACTACCTATAACCAGTCATCCAAAAATATTAACAAAATTCTTAATGATCATTGGTCGATCCTTAAGTGTGACCCCCATTTAGGACCTACCCTGCCAGATAGAGCCACTGTGACATATAGGAAGGCCAGAAGCATTAAAAGTATGCTAGCTCCTACTAGACTGAAGTCTTGCTCCAATCTCACGACTTCCAAGAGTAGGGGACCATTAGGCATTCATCCCTGTGGTCGCAGTCGATGCATCACGTGTAGGCATCTCCTGAACCATACTCATGTCGTCTCCTTAAGTAGGGGTACCACGTATGCCATCAATAGTTCCATCACCTGTCTTAGCACTTATGTTATATATGTTATTCAGTGTGGGTGTAGTTTAAAATATGTTGGACGCACCACAAGAACTCTAGGGATGCGCTTCCTGGAATACAGGAGAAATGTAATTAAGGGTCTCAACAATCATAGTGTCTCTCGACACTTCAAATTATTTCACCAACAAAACCCCAAGACCATGCAAATTATGGGAATAGAGACCATTTCTCCATGTGTTCTAGGAGGAGATAGGTTCAAGACCCTGTGCAGGCGGGAAACCTTTTGGATTCACCAATTGGGCACTCTCACCCCTGGGGGACTAAACGAATGTTTAGACGTCAGTACTTTTGTTTGACTGGTTCCTTGGACACCTCTTCCTGTCCTCTTCCTCTGCTTTCCATTGCCATCCTTTGTCTGGATCTCCTCCTGAGGTCTTCAAATCCCCCGGCAAACAGTGAAGCGATTAGAAGAACGGGATTCTCGCAAGACGAAGTGACGTCATCACGTCATCACGCAAGGCGGAGGTGACGGAAGAACGCAGAGGACGGGAGATGCCAGCATTGGAGAGGAGTTTCCTCTGAAGCCTCGATTGTCCGGAGCGGAGTACACCATTAGATCCTTTGGGACCCCGAGAAGTACCGTGAGTACTAGGAGCACGTTAGGTGCAGTGAGAGACCCAATCAGGGCTCACTTAAACGGGGAGTTAATCCGTCGGGGGGTGTCCGGGCTCGTCTGCTTCCTCTCTCCAGTAAGTGGACCGCCATCTTTATTACAGCTGGGGTGGTTCGCCGGTAGGTGCATCGCCACCGATGATAGGCCATCTCCTTCCTCCGAAGATGCCTTTGCCGGTTCCTCCGCTTGGGAGTCACCTGAATCTCTTGCGGCACCGCCAGTGGGTAGTGGTATGAAACGGGCCCGCTCCGGTACCTCCACTGCGGTCGCGCTCTTCTCCGATACATCTCTGCTTGGCTGGGCCTCGGTTCCCACCTCTGCGGTGATACAGGGAACCAGGACAGCCTTCTCCTCCGTCTCCGCCACCTCCGTTAGGGTTCCCGGAGAGGCACCCCGCGGGGTCTTGATCATAGGCCATGGCTCGACAGGCCATAGATAGACGTGCCACATTGAGGGCATCGTGCTGTCGTGCTCGGGGCCGGTCCGGGTGTCCTGCAGTGTACGCACAGGCACCAGAGATACTCTCGGCCGTCAACCTCCACAACCAGGAAGCCTCCTGGAAACTGAAATGGGGTCATGTTCAAATCAGCCATCTTTTGCTCGGGGGTTGAACAGTTCAGTTCTGCAGCTCCTTTCTCCTCAATAGTCAGGCAGAAATGAAGTTCCTCGCTCTCACTTCCTGTTCCTCCTTTCTCTGGAGAGGACAACTCTGATTGGCTCTTGTCGTGCCCCCTCCCTCTGGTGGAAACAAGAGGAGGGACACTCTCTCGCTCTGCGTGACGTGGCTTCTTCTGTCGGCCAGTCACTGCACAGGTGGGTGGGCTTTCGGCTTTCGCGCCGCTCCGCTCTTTTGGCTGGGGATCTGGGTTTGGCGCCAAACCCCTGCACATCTCTCGCCACATTTCTCTTGCAGCCTGCTTGCACGTGGCACGTGCGCGATCTAGGCTTGGCGGGAGTCGCCATTTTGGATTGGCTGTAACTGCTGGGCCGTGGATGACACAGCTGTCGCCATTTTTAACTCCTTCATGCCCTGCAGAGCACATGTATCTGTGGCCGCCATCTTTAGTGAGCCCACTGAGCCCACAATAGTGCTACTCTGTGTCTACTGTGTAACACGTTCCTAGATACTGACTGCTCTCTGACTGCTCTCTGCATGCTTTTACCCACGAGTATGATGTATGGCATACCCCAGGCTAGGCAGAACTCCTTCTCTATGCACCACACTCGCTGACGGTTCCTGCAAGTACTCTGTGGTGTGCTTTCTAGGTGCTGGCTAGTGTACCGGGCATCTCCCTAAGTACTGGGCATCTCCTACTGTTGGCCACTCATAGTGCTGGCCCTGGGCCAGGGTCCCTGGACTAGTTAACAGGCTAACCCCCCCAGTTGCCTCACACTATCTGCCTCAAGGGACAAGAACAGCAATAGCCATGCACCCAATTTACCACACCCTCTTAGGGCACCCAGGGCCTACTGTGCGAGAGTCCACGCTCCCCTAATTACCCCATATATGCATCTGCACCCTACTTTCCGCAGTACTTGCATGGAAGGTGCACTTAACACTTCCAGCTCTGCTTCGCTGTAAACCTGGCCTGTTTCTAGATCTCAGCAGCCCGCCCCCAACTGTAGCCCTCAGGATGGTCTGTGGGTGTTCACTGTATCCCTGCCACCACCCCAAGCCGCGGGCGCTCAGGGTGGGGCTAGCTCTTCCCTCACCCCCTAGGCAGGGTGAGAGGCATTGGTCCACCGTAGCTATATCAGCTCTACTCAGGGCCAGCCTGATCTCCTCCAACTGTATTCCTTAACAGGAACTCTCTCTCAGAACTGACACTCAGACTGACAGGAACTAACCAACTAAATAGACTGTGCACTGCCCTTTATGACTTTGGCAGGCCCCTCCCCTATGTCTCTTGCCTTAGACACAGAGTCAGGTGGCCTACCTCCACCACTCAGGGCAGGGCTTGAAGTGGGGGAAACCCATGATAACTACTGGCAGCCTGCCCTTAGCAGGGCGTATACAAGTAGGAGGATAGACCTATAGCCCTATTTTCTTACCAGGGCTACATACATATAATACAAATATAGAAAGTGGAAATAATATTAGTACATATAATATAATTATAGGCAAAATTCATCAACTAAAGAGAAATAACCAATATAAATATGCATATAAATAAATGAATGTAAGCATATACTCATATACTGAAGGATTGAAATGCGCAAAAAGGAGACATTCTTATATGATTATAAATCTTGCATTAGCGTAAATGGACTAGGATTGAATCCCAGAGGTAAATAGAAGTAAAAAGAAATCAGAGGGAACAATAAATATTATAATATCATCAGACAATAATAACATTACGCAATACAAAAACCATATATACAGTAATCACAAAATTATTTAAGTAAAGAACACACACACTATATATATATATATATATATATATAATAGTATAGATATCTATATATTATATATGTCCAGATGACAGAGAACAGAGCACAGACGAAGAGACCAATGGTGGCATGTTGCTAGATGGCAGATGCAATGAAATGAAATAAACAATAATAATAATTAGTTTGGGTAAACTCCGGAGGGAACAAGATAACCTGTTCAACCCAGACCTCCAGAGGAACCCATCCATATCTACTAATGTGAATTAAATTGTAAATTATAATCTTGTGTAAATATTTTATATATAATTATATCAATAGACAGAATATTATACCAGATCAATACTACCTAAATGACAGGTCTCAATCTGAAGGGAACAAGGAAAACTCGTTCAAACCAGACCTCCAGAGAGGCCCGCCATTTATGAAGGACAGAGAATCACACCACTGTACTAATATCAATGGTGTCATTGAGGCCATTGGGATGTAGTGTCCCCAAAACATAAACCCAATAGGTTTCCCTAATACATAACTGTTTGAATCTGTCACCCCCCAAGAAGGAGGGTGAAATATGTTCTATGCCCATAATGGACAATGAGCAAGGGTTCTTGGCATGAATGTTTGTATAATGACGTGATAAAATATGTAGTTGGTAACCATGTAAAACATTTCTTCTATGCTCAAGAAATCTAATGCTCAAAGCTCTGGAAGTGCGGCCTACATATTGCAGGCCACACTGACATGATATAAGATAAACCACATACATACTCAAACAGTTAATATAACTCATAGGAAGTACCATTACTATGTGATGTAAATCTATGACTTTTATTTATGTGCCTACACGTTATACATCGACTTCTCCCACATAAGAAGTTGCCCTTAGGTAGTGGATTCTTAAATCTATCTAGATGGATATTCTGTGGGGACTTCAATTTACTAGGAGCTATAATTGTTTTTAAACTCCTTGTATTTTTGAAAATTATTGGAGCTCGTGTAGGAACCAAAGATCCAATAACAGGATCATTCTGAATGATACTCCAATGTTTGTTAAACACTTGCTTGATTTGAGATGATAATTGACTATATTGGGTAATAAATTTAGGGACAGACTGAGTAACCATATGTGCAGTTTTGTCATTCCTATTAAATTCAGACTTGGCCCTAGACTTTTCTAACAAGGACACCCTATCAGTATTGCTGGCTTCAAGGAGTGCCTTTCTTACCACATCCTTTTCATAACCTTTATCATGAAACTTATGTATCAATATCTCACCCTGAGCACAAAAATCAGTGTCCACGGAACAATTGCGTCGAATCCTGAAGAACTGGCTTTTTGGCACATTGTTTAACCATTTTTTATAGTGGTTACTACTATATTGTAAGTAGCTGTTAGTGGACACAGGTTTAAAATGTGTCTTACTTTTAATGGTCATATCTGTTTTATCAATAAATAATTCAAGGTCGAGGAATACCACAGTGTCTGGATGAATATGATAGGTGAACTGTAAACCTATATAATTACAATTAAATGAATCCAGGATGTCCTCCAGTTGGTTTCTATCACCATCCCAAATCAAAATGATGTCGTCAATGAAACGGCCATAAAAAAACAGACCCGCCGCCAGCCGTGCGTCCCCCCAAATATATATAGGACTGCTCATTCTGAATGTATGTACATTGTGTAAAAAATATATAATTTTATTAAATTTTATAAATATTATTATTATTGACTATATTTTAGGCAGATGTATGCAATATTTAGGCTTTCAATAATAAATCCATTGTTATTTAATTAAAAGTGAAACAGTAAGTAACAAAAAAGTGGTGGTGTGTACCTGTAAAAAAAAAAAACGTGTGTGCAGTGCACGCGCATAGTAAGTGAAACTTCTTTGACTTTTGTCACAGAAATTGTATTTGTATTGGTGATGTTTTAATTAAAAATCAAAATACAATTTGATTGACAAAACGCAAATAAATTTGACTTATAATGCGCGTGCTCGGCACACATCCCCTGTATTAGCTATTTGCACTAAGTGTGAATTCCTTGTGTGTATGTGTGTCAGTCAGTGTGTGTATGTGTATCAGTCAGTGTGTGTGTATGTCTGTCTGTCTGTCAGTCAGTCAGTGTATGTATGTCAGTGTGTGTGTATGTGTGGGGGGGTGTATGTGTGGGGGGGGTGTATGTGTGTGGGGGGGGTGTATGTGTGGAGGGGGGGTGTATGTGTGGGGGGGTGGTGGTGGTGTGTGTGTGTGGGGGGGGTGGTGTGTGGGTGTGTGGGGGGGTGTGTGTGGGGGGGGTTGTGTGTGTGTGTGTGGGGCGTGGTGTGTGTGTGTGTGTGTGTGGGGTGTGTGTGTGTGATTGTGTGGTTTTTTTTTTTTTGTGTTGTTTGTGTGTGGTGTTGGGTGGGTGTGTGTGGTGTTTGTGGCGTGGGTGGTTTGTGTGTTTTTTGGTGTGGGGGTTGGTTTGTGTTTGTGTGGTGTGTGTGTGTGTTGGTGGGTTGGTTTGTGTTTGTGGTGGTGTGTGTTGGTTTGGTTTTGTTTTGGTTTGGTTTGTGGGGGGGTGTTTGGGTGTGTGGTTGTGGGTGTGCCTTTGTGTTTGGGGTGTTGCTGGGGGTGTTGTTTGTTATTTTTGGTGTGGTTGTTTGGGTTATTTTTTTTTTTTGTGTTTTGTTTGTTGTGTTTGTGTTTTTTTTTCTTTTTTTTTGTTTTTTTTTTTTGTTTTTTTTTGTTGTGTTTTGGTTTCTTTTTTTTGTTTTTTTTTGTTTTTTTTTTTTTTTTTTTTTTTTCCCTTTTATTGTTTTTTTGTTTGTTTTGGCGTTTTTTTTTTGTTTTTTTTGTTTTTTTGTTTGTTTTTTTTCTTTTTTGTTTTTATTGTTTGTTTTGTTGTGTTGGGGGGGGTACAGTCAGTGTGTGTGGGGGGTATGGGCGAGGGGTCGGCAAGTTTTGTGTGGGGTGATCTGGGGGGGGTCAGTCAGTGGTGCATTGCTGGGGGTCATCGTCGTGTGCCCGGTCGGGGCGGGTCTCGTCAGGTGTGTAGTGGGGGTCTGGGGGGGGAGTCAGTCAGCTGTGTGTGGGAGGTTGGGCGGGGCGTTGCGGAGTTTCGTGTGTGTTGCGGGGGGGGGGGGGTCAGTCCGTTGTGGGCGAGGTATGGGGGGGGGGTCACTCAGTGTGTGTGGCGGTCCCTGGGGGGGTCAGTCCAGTGGTGTGAGGGGTCTGGTGGGGGGCGTCAGTCAGTAGATTGTGGGTCTGGGGGCGTAGGGGGTGGTCAGTAGTGTATGGCGGGCGTCAGGGGGTAATCAGTGTGATGTGCGGGGTCTGGGGGGTCCAGTAAGTGTGTGTGGGGGTCTGAAGGGGAGCGGGCTCCGGGGGGATCAGTGTGTGTGGGGTCTGGGGGGGGTAGCGGTGGAGGTAACTTGGGGGGTAAGTGCGAGTGTGGGGGGTACTGGGGGGGTCAGTCAGTGTGGATGTGCGGGGTTGGGGGGGTACATCGTCAGTGTGGGGGGGGTATTGGAGGGGGGAGTGGTGGAGGGTCATGGGGGGCGGGGTTTCATGTGGGAGCGCGGTAAGTCAGTGTGTGTGTGGGGTCTGGGGGGTATCAGTTGTGTGGGGGCTGGGTGGTGGGGGGAGCAGTTCAGTGTGGTGTGGGGGTCTGAGGGGGGTCATTCAGTGTGTTCTGAGGGGTCTGGGGGAGCTATCACTAGTGTGTGTTGGCGGGTTGGGGGGTCAGTCAGTGTGGTGTGTGGGGTCTGGGGGGTCATCAGTGTGTGTGGGGGTCTGGTGGGGGTCAGTCAGTGCTGTGTGTGGGGCGTCTGAGGGGGGGTCAGTCAGTGTGGTGGGGCGTTGCGGGGGGTAAGTCAGTGTGTGGGAAGTGTTCTGGGGGGGAGTTTCGTAAGTGTTGTGTGGGTGGCGCTGGGAGGGGGTACAGGTCCGAGTGTGTGGGGGAGTCGGTTTGGGGGGGTCAGTCAGTGTGGTGGTGGGTCTGGGGGTCCTCAGTGGGTGGGGGGTCTGTGGGGGTCAGTCAGTGTGTGTGGGGGTCTGGTGGGGGGGTCAGGTCAGTGTGTGTGGGGGTCTTGGGGGGTCCAGTCAGGGTATGGTGGGGGTTTGGGGGGGTTCCCGTCGAGTGTGTGTGGGGGGTCGGAGGGGGTCAGTCCGTGTGTGTGGGGGGCTGTGGGTTGGGGGGGGTCAGTCATAGTGTGTGTGGGTTCTGGGGGATCCCTTGCAGCAGTTGTGTGTTGGGGGTCCTGGGGGGATCAGTCAGTGTGTGTGGTGGGGGTGGTCTGGGGGGCCATCATTGGTGTGTGGGGGTCAGTGAGGGTGGTCAGTCAGTATGTTTGGGGCCTTGGGGGGGTCAGTCGTGTGTGTGGGGGTCTGGGGGGGGTCATTCATTGGTTGGTGGGGGTCCTCTGGGGGGTCAGTCAGGTGTTTGGGGGTCGGGGGGGGTCAGTCAGTGGTGTGGTGGGGTCTGGGGGGGTCAGTCAGTGGTGTGTGTCTGGGGGGGGTCAGTCAGTGTGTGTGGGTGTCTGTGTGGGGGGGGTCAGTATTGTGTGTGGGGGTCTGGGGGGTCATCAGTGTGTGTGGGGTCTCTTGGGGGGTTCCGTCAGTGTGTGTGGGGTCTGAGGGGGTCATCAGTGTGTGTGGGGTCTGTGGGGGGGGGGTCATTAGTCAAGTGTGTGTGGTGTGTGGGGGTCTGGGGGGATCAGTCAGTGTGTGTGTGGGGGTCTGGGGGGGTCAGTCAGTGTGTGGGGGTCTGGGGGGTTCCGGCGCGCTCAAGCTCCCCCCTTCCCCACAACCCGGCGGCGCGCTCAAGCTCCCCCCTTCCCCACCCCCCGGCGGCGCGCTCAAACCCCCCCATTCCCAGGCTGTTAGGAGCCGGCGCCAGCCTCCCTCCTCCTGTCCATCAGCATGGCAGCGGCGGAGAATGGCGCCGCTGCCAGCCGCTTCTGCGCATGTGTGGCCACTCAAGCTCCCCCCTTCCTCACCCCCCAGCAGCGCGCTCAAACCCCCCCATTCCCAGGCTGTTAGGAGCCGGCGCCGGTGCCAGCCTCCCTCCTCCTGTCCATCGGCATGGCAGCGGGCGGGGAACGGCGCCGCTGCCAGCCGCTTCTGCACATGCGTGGCGCGCGGCATGGTAGCGGGCGGTGGAACACCGGCAGCATGTGAGCAACTGGGTGTGGGGTGTGTGGGAGGGTGAGGGGTATCGCCGCCGCCGCCACATGTGACAGGGGACATGTGAGCGGCGTCCATTATGTGACGTCACTTCCGTTTCACATTTCGCCCCCCATCCATCCAGTTGTATCCCATCACAGGTGCCACTAAAGAAGTTTCACTTCAATAATTACTTTTGCGAAGGAGAAAATGTTGAACCTCTCTATCATAGGATACAATAATAATGAATGATATCTTCATTAAATTGTTGAGTATATGGCCTTCCCCTTTTACAAACTCCATCCCTAAGTCACTGAAGAGCTGCATCACGTTTCAGCTTAATAAGCCAGATAGATGTTAAACCAAATCAGATACAGTAATTATTAGCCTTGAGGGTACATTCTGCTGAGTTTTTGAGCCTAGAAATATGGGGATGTAATGTTTAGGTTGATATAAGTAGTCCACACACTCCGATTTCAGAACTTTAGGGGAAAATGGTCACTGGGAAAGAAAGCTCTGGACCTGTAGGGGGAGGGGCGGCATGACTGAATGCTGAGGGGCCCCTCCCTTAAGGAGCTGGGAGGTCAGGCAAGGGGTGGGGAGGTATAGAAAAGTATAAATGGGGGAGGGATCTTACCTTCCTCTTCAGGATACATTGAAGTCAAGTTCCCACCCTGCCACCCTCTTGTTAGGTATTAAGGAATGGGCTTTTGAAAGAGGGTTGGGACATTGCTCAGTAAACGTCACAGCTTGAGGATGCTGTGGCGGGAATAGTGTTTACTTGAGGGTGGGGGAGCTCAGTCAGTATTGGCTCCTGATGGTGAGGTGTCAGACATCGTAAGTAGAGATTTGGGGAAAGCGGTACCATTCCAGGCTTAGGGGGCCGGAATGGTGTTAACTTTCCTTGGAGCTTTGTGCCATGTATGTATGTATATCTTTATTTATATAATGCCCACAGTTTACTCGTTGCTTTACAAAGACAATACAGTACAGGGAATTATAATACAATAAGCGCAACAAGTCAGACAATAGGAAAGGAAATAGCTGCCTATAAGAGCTTACAATCTAAGTGGTTTGTTGGGAAATTTAGAGACAGCAGGTGAGGCAATAAGTGCTGTGCTTGGCAGGAGTGACAATAGCCATACTCCAGGCTATTGGGATGCTTCATTTAAGAGGTGGGTTTAAGATGTGTCTTGATGGTGGGGAGAGAAGGTGCTTGGTGTATAATGAGTGTGAGGGAGTTCCACAGATAAGGTGCAGTGAGGGAAAATGGTTTAAGGTGAAAGAGAGCAGTAGAGGTGAAATAGGTGGAAAGGAGACAGTAATGTGGCCTGGATGCCAAATTGCATAGTGGACACGAGTTGAGGGTATGCATTGAGTTCTTGGTAGATGGTAGCGGAGCAATGTGGCTGGGTCCTCAGTTGGAATTAGTGGTTATATTTATCATGATGTGTTAATAGTTGTTATTATAATAAAGCTGTGACCAGTTTTTCCTCCCAAGAAGTTGTCTGGTGTGGTTATTGGGAATATGGGAAGGGGAACAGCTTGAGGTATGGGTAAATCAAGGGAACCAGGTCAATGAAGTAGTTATATAGTCTGGAAAACAGAGTGGAGGAATCCGAGTATTTGTTTTGAGACCTTCAAGAGTTGAATGTAAAGAGGACCTGGAGATTGAGTCTCCTTTGAAATCTGTGGGGTTTTCATTTTTTGGCCACACCTTTTCAGTATATACTGTAGGAGGATGTGAAACACTGAAGTTCCACAAGGACTTCATTCTTCAATGCCCTCCATGACAAGGCTTATGAAGCCTCTGTAGAAACGGGTTTATATGCTAAATATAAATCAGGAAAGATTTCCAATAAAGGTTCACCTTATCTCAATTCTTTATTGATTAGAGGAAAGGGGTTTTTACACACAACAATTTTCAGGAATCATCACCTTTGGTGTTGAATGTGTCCTATTGCAGGGGAGCGCAAACTTTTGCTGCTGCGCCCCCCTGCCTGGCGTCCCCCGTTCTAGCGCTACCTCTCCTACCTGGCATCTACGTCAAATGACGCTCCGGGGTCACGTGACATTAGATCACGTGACCCGCGGCGTCTTTGATGCTGGTGATGTCGCATGACGCCGCGTTGCCATGGAGACGCGTCTGAATCCCGGTAAGTTTTATGTTGCAGAGGCCTCACACGATCCCCCGGCATTAATTTAAATGCCTTGGGGAGGAGCGAGGGACCTCTGCGACCGCCCGCGCCCCCCCAGACAAATCTCCCACCCACCCTGGGGGCCGCTTTCTATTGAGTGCATAAAAACAGTGCATACAGTAGAGGCAACGTTTATTCTAACATTTGCCGTACACTAGCCGGGTTACATTCTGGGTATGTGCTGGGTATGTGCTGGGTATGTTCTGGGCTAGTTTGAGGCACGTTTAAGGCATTTCTGCATTGACTAACGACCCATAGGATTAACACAGCAGGGATCCCTGGCAGTCCAATTCAGTTTGAATGGGACTGCCAGGGACCCCCGCTGTTAATCTGATAGGCCATTAATCAATGCAGAAATGCTGGGGCTAGTTTAAGGAAAGTTTAAGGCATGTATTCAGAATGTACCTGGGTGTTTCCTGGGTTTTTTGGGGAATTGCCACTGGTTTTTGTTCGAATAAGAGTTGCCTCTACTGTACATGATGGAATGGAGCCTTAAAAATCATTCAAACGAATATTTGTACAAATACTCCTGTCACTCTCAATTCAACTTATTGAACTAATTAAATAGTGGCAATTTTTCCCAGGACCTCATAGCCACAAGGCTTTTATGTTTCAGTTCCAACAAACCAATCGAATGTCCAAAGGCTTAGAACAGACAGTAATCTTTTTCATATGATTCTTAATAAAGGTTGTGCTTCAAATGCAACCTTCTTACGATAAGTCAGACTTTAACAGGAGTGGCTTTTGAAACTCGTGTTTTATAGAATACAAGAATAAATGAAAGACAGGCATATGTACAAATATAGTGTAAGGGTAAAAATGAAGGTTACGCATGGTCCTTAAATCTTCTTGAGAAAGGCAACTGTCTAATATAATTTGAGGGTATGAAAAACAGACAAGTGCCAATTTGAGCACTGTTTAAGGGACACAATATTAATGAACTGATTCTCTGAATAATGTGAGGATTATAGGAATCCAAGAATCTGTGATACCAACACAATTAAGGGAGTTTTGCTCCAATGGATACCAGAGATCCTGGGAATTACTCAGGGTGGAGCCAGGGTTGCCACCATCGACTGACGGCCAACCTGGAGATTTATTTTTAAAATGTCTGTGTTGCCATAACAACGGGACACTATGTAACGTAACGTGGCACCGCATGACGTCGTGACATCATGTAGCGGCTCATTGTCATGGCAACGGGCGTCACGTTCCCGTTGGCATGGCAACGCAGCACCATTTGATGTCGCGCAGCCATATTGCCAGTAGTTGCAGGGGGAGATGCCATGAGACATTGCTGTTGCGGGCACTATTGCTGCGCTAATGGTATATGGAATTGTATATTACCTTACGTCATTTCTATTATTTATAACTAACGCAGATGACAATTGTGGCAGACAGAGTGGTCGCTGATCAATATTAATTTATTACAATAGCTTATCTCCATTTGCTTTGCTTGAGTTAATTTAACAAAGACGCACACCTATGGAAAGACAACATGGGTGTTGAGGCGACAGCTAGACCCATATTATTATATATGCCGTGAATTAAAAGCCAGTAGGAAGATGGCATCTCTCACTGTCATACTGAATGGATGAGAGAGAGTAGCTGGAAGAAAGAAGAGGATGTTTATACATGAGACTAAATTAAAGTAGAATAACAAGCTCACAAAATGTAAAGTTTGTGGAAAGCTTCTTGAATTACTAGCGGCGTCAGCGGCAGCAGCAGCAGCAGCAGCAGCAGCAGCAGCAGCAGCAGCAGCAGCAGCAGCAGCAGCAGCAGCAGCAGCAGCAATACATTGCCACAACTCAACAGACTTTCACTAGTACGAAGAAGGTTCGCATCACAGGACTTGGAGGAGGGAAGGAAACGCGTACACGGAACTGATTAACCTCAGATTGTATTGTGTACGGGCGGTAAAAAGAAGGTGAGGGGGAGCGGATTGCAGGGGGCACTGAAAGGAAATAAGCAGGCCGGCCGGCGATGGCTCCGCTGCGGGTGCTAGAGCTGTACAGCGGCATCGGGGACATGCTTTGCGGGCTGAATATATTTGTGTAGCAGGGTTCCCCCTGGGCCCCCTAGTTACCTCCGATGCAGGTGGTTGGCGTGGGTGCCGCCGGAGTCAACGACGGACCCGCCGGCTGGCCGCAAAGGTGGGGGCCAACTACAGGGAGTGCTCTGGTGGCTCCGCGGAGCACCCGAGTACCGGGGGCCACCATTTTGGTTTTCTGCGCATGAGCAGGTAGTCACGCATGCGCAGAAGGATACAGACAGCCCGGCGGCCATATTGGGGTTGGCGTGAGTCGCACATGCGCAGGAGGTAGCGCGCGAAGCGACAGCCAATAGAAAGAGGCTCTGAGTTGGGACTACATATCCCAGGAGCCTCAGGGGTGGTCACACGCAGCCAAATAGCCAATAGGGTTGCCAGGAATCCCTGCTCACAGGATATAGATGTCACAGACTCAGACCACGCTAGTCAGTCAGAGCTGGGAGAGCATTAGGGTAGGGTGTGCATTTGTAGGGAGCAAGTGGCTCCTGCACTAGGCCAGAAATTCCCCCTTAGGCCCCAACTCCCCTCAGCTTGTGGTTGCTGCAGGGACCGGTCCATAGGATAGGAAGCATTGTCAGGAAGCATTGGCATCCTGGCCCTTGGTGATCAGACTGAATCACCCTCTACAGCATCAGCAGCAAGAGACATTGTAAAGGTGGATCACTCCACGCGGGAGCCAACCCCAGCGGAGTTGTCACGGATCGCCCCTCTGGATCCATGGAACCCAAGTACAACATCTGCGCGCCCGGGTGTGGACACACCCAGCAGGTACCTTCCTCACAACACGTGCACCAACCAACAACTCAAATTAATGGGTAGCTGTCTCACACTTGGGTGGGTGTGGGACTCTTGGAACTTTTGGGACACGGTGTTAGGGAATATGGTGTGGGGTTATGGCCCTGCGAGGCCTAGTGTTACAGGGTGGCACTAATGTTATATATATTGGTTATGCATATAGTAAACTGTTTTACCCATACTCGTGTGTATTGGTTAATGTATGTGGGTCCTGTGTCAGGGGTTATTGTACACCTAGAATCCTGCACAGATGGAGGCGCTATGAGCATCGGTCCAGGATACACCCCAGGCTCCCAGCAGCGGAGGCTCAGACCTTCTGTAAGCTTAACAGGTATTGCCCCACACCTGGTAATATGTGTAGTTCTCCCACAAAAGTCCCGAGATGAGAGGGGGGGGGGGGGGATATATGCGCTACATTTGTATATAGTTATCATATCCCCTCTTAGACGCCTCTTTTCTAATGTAAACAAATCTAATTGAGTTAGCCTCTCCTCAATGGTGGTGGTGGGTGTTTATGCCTACTGAGTGCGTAGCGGGAGGAGTTACCCCTTCATTACCATAGCGGTAGTAACCGCTAAGGTAATGAAGGGGTTAACTCCTCCCGCAACCCCCCCGCAAGGCATAAACACCAACCATGGGCCAAATACCACCCTCACCCACACCCTCTGCCCACAATAAACCGGGCACTGGTGTTTAACCCCTTCATACTCTTAGCGGTTAGCAGATAAGATAATGAAGCTGCCTGTAAATGTATTTTTATTGCATTGGATGGAAGCCAGGAGTCTCCGGAGTTGGTATTAATGCGAGTCAGCTCCGGTGACTCCCAGCTTTAATCCGATGCAGGAAAAATACTTTTTTTCTCCAATCGCGCATCCCACCTCGCCACGATTGGGGTGGAGAGATGAAATTTGCGAGTAGCTCACTCAGAGCTCCGATGATCTCATCGCAGCTACTAGAATAGCGTGATTTTTTCAAAAACGCCAGTGGGAGCTCTTTTTCAGCTCCCGCTCGGTGTGTTTGAGCCGCAGCGCTACCGCTCGGGGAGATGCACTTGTAGTACGAGTTTGGCAGGTCATCGGAGCTTTCTGAATTGTAACCTTGCCAAATCGTTCGGGAAGTGCTCAAAAAGCTCGATGACTTAGTTATCGAATATACCTGAATAGGCCCCTTTGTTCTATTGAGCGCACAATGATATCAGTGAAATTAGGAAATAGCCAGAGGAAATCAAGCCCCTGTAAGTTTCTGATTATTTGTTAAAAAAAAAGTTTAAAAAATAGGCACCTGCACTAGTTACTCAGATTTGTTCCCTTGGTGCTGCCAATGGTTTACTGTGGTCTTTTGAAACTAACATTACAAATGGTAGGGAAAATATCAAATGACTGAGTGATTTTACCCAATTGCAACTTCAGTATAAGTTTATTGATCATTGGGGCAAATACCTACAATGATATTCTACAAAAATAATTATACTATAACAAATAGAAAGATAGTGTTTTTCCAAAATAAATTCTATTTTCAATTAAAGCCGCAATCCCCCTCACATGCCTACGGTATATATATACGTTTAACTCAGATAATGCCAGAATCTTGCTCTCCGGGTATGTCCTGCGCTTTCAAAAAAATATAAAATGTAGGGTTCAAAAAATGATTGTCTTAATCTCTACCTTCTGAAGTTACCATGGCAACCTTTACACTGCACTGGGCTCTGGGGAGAACTCCATTTTAACCATCTAGACAATTAATATGTGAGAAGCTTATAATTCCGGAACGGAGAATGAGATTCAAAAAATAAAAAAGAGCAAAAAAAGATCTCTTAAAGTCAAATGTAAAAAAAAAAAAACCCGGTGATCAGCGCGTACTGCTGCTTTATCCTTTTGGGTGCCCCAAGACAGTCACTATGTCATGAGGTCTGGCACTCCAGTGGCCCCATGACATAGAAGCTATGTCCTGCCCCCAGAATGCTTGTTTTTCATCTCAGATCGCTATCTGAAGTGACAAGAAATGTAGAAGCAGCACTCATCCTCTCTTCTCTGGTTAAGGGCTGCCGCGATCACAAGACCGTGCTTCGCCGGAGGGGCCATGGCATTCTGCTGCTGCTGCTGCAGCCCCTCTGGCACTCAGAGGGTTAAAAAGTATAAATCTATAAATTAAATAAGAAACAGTACTATGGATTTGTAATGGGCAATTGGCAGTACTCCATACTGCTTACTTCACTACCATTACTTTACTCTCTCCTAAATCTGTCTCCGCACCTCTCCTGGCTTCCAATTTAATCCTGTATTACTTACAAAATTCCCCTCCTCACTTTTAAGGCTATACACTCCTCTGCCCCTCCTTATATCTCAGCCCTAATGTCTGGATATACACCTGCCTGACTCCTGCGCTCTGCACATGGATGTCTTCTGTCTACCCATCTTGAATCTAAAGCCCTCTCCCGCCTTAAATCTTTCTCACTCACTGCCCCACATCTCTGGATTGCCCTTCCCCACATTTACCAGAACGCCCTCCTTCTGTCTCTGCAAATTTTCCAAACTTACCACTTAGATTGTAAGCTCTTCGGGACAGGGACTCCTTTTCCTATTGTTTTATGTCTCAAACGCTTATTTCCATTGTGTTATATTATTATGTCACATGTATTGTAAAGCGCTATGTACAGTACCTGGATTGCACTATATAAATAAAGATATACATACATACCTGTACCATCAAACCTCCACCACTGATCTTCCCCCGGCCATTTCACTGATCTATAATGACTAACAATGAGGCAGCCAGAAAACAATCACATTAACTAACATTTTGACTATGAGTCCTGTATTTAAAGCTGCAGTTCAAGCAATATCCTGCATGTGTTTTTTTAAATAAATCAGTTCTGTAGTAAGAAAAAATACTTTTTAGCATTTTCTATTTAAAAAACAACAACTTTGAAAGACCAATTTTCTTGTATTCTATTTTAACAAGCATGCTTGTTCCTATAGCAACCATTTACATTACCCAGATTTAAAGATGTCGCCATATTTTGGCGATCAATAGACGAAGAACGAATTGACCGGCAGCTATGCAGTTCTTTCGGTAAGTAGAGATTGCCCACATGAAACTATTGAAGTAAAAAAAAAAACTTTAAAAAAAAAAAAAAAAAAAACGTGAGCTTGAACTGCAGCTTTAAATAGCAAATATAGTCTGCACAAACATCATAGTAATTAGAAGACCAGTGATCCATTCATTGACCCAATCAATAACACGTGAGCCAGCTTGGGCTCCTGTCACATTAAATCCTAAAAGCAGATCTGCAGCAGTGATCTGGACCCAGTCTGCATGCACCAAAAGTACAGCATCTGTGTCATCCCAATCATGTATGCTCACTTTCTCTGCCTATCAATGCATTATTAGCCTGAATGATTCAGAAAAGTGGCTTCACATTCAGGTCAATTGCTTTTGCTGATTTTATTCATGCTTAATAATGTGCACATTTGCTTTTATTTGTGGGTAAATTATTTACATGTCTACAAACGCAATTATATCCATCTTGTGACTGTTTAGGAGCATAAGATAGCAACTTTTATGTGGACAGCCCAGGCAGGGGTAGAAGCACATTTAAAGTGGGCACATTTAAAGTGGGCACATTTATTAGGGAGAATACTGTAAGCGTTGTACAGGAGTTTCACAGGAGATTGAAAGGGGATTGATCCTTGTATTCCTGATTCAACAATTTGACATCAACTGGGCAACTCTACGGGCAGCCTTGTAACCCTGTATTTAAACTTTATTAAAGGGGTTTTTTTTTATATACCTTCCCGAAACTACTGCTACTGACCCCAATTCTGTTCTTTACTGAGGTCTCATGTCAATGTTACTTTCTATCGACTACAAACTTTCCCCCTCGTGGCTCCCACCCAATGTAATCATACACACTGGACTACTCAAAAGCCTTGCATTATTAGCTGAATGTTGGTGGAGAGCTCTGAAAACCAGCACACCAACCACCACTTATTCTAATGGCAAACATCGCAACTTTGCAGCCTGGGAAAAAAAATTAATGTGTATTTCTATTGTTACATTCTTTAGCAGGGGATATTGAACAGGCCCTCCCTTTTCACCTCAGTCCCATCCCCCTGATAATGCACCTCTCAAATTACAAAGAGGCCTCTCTGTCTCCCACATAAATATTTGAAGCCTGCTGCCCAAACTGGATGAATTAATGTTATTGTCATGGAACAGGTATACCCGTCTACACTTCTGTTTCACCCCCCCTTTTTCCTCACAGCCCTGCTTGTCAGCCTTTTTGTGCCAGCTGTATGTGTTTGGCTCTGCACACAAATACAGTGCCATTTCCCCTCACCCAGCAGCTTGCTGTATTAGAGATGCAACATTATTGATACATGTTGTAGCTCCCCCAGACACTCCTGTGAGTTGTCATGGCAGCCCCAGCCTTTCTCTCTAATGGGCTAGTCTGCTTTCTCCCCCTCTGCTCTGCCCACAGATGGTCTGTCCCCAGACTA
>CM071570.1:127474696-127605287 GCA_036426205.1 Ascaphus truei | reverse complement strand
CTCTACTACCCACATACATTGCTTTCCTTTTCCACCATTTCCTCTGACTCGTGAGGTACCATGGCTGTAACCCCTGAATGGTGCTGCAGGATTATCTTTTCACCTCCCTTTACTACTAAGCACACACGAGATATTTGACTCCCTACACCTCTACCAAGAGACTGTATTTCCTGCTAATTCTCCAAATAAAGTAGAAAAGAACAGACCTTGTCGTGCTTGGAAAAGAGGGCGAGTTGACACTATCTGAGCTAAGTCATCACCACTGACCCTCTGGCTTCCAGAATAGTTATGAGTTGCTTTTTTGCATAGCCTAAAGCATTAATTCTCGACTTGAAACGTGGCTAACTCCTAAAACCACCCTTGATGTACATCTTCTCGTTCAAAGATCCAATCCATTTTTTTTAAAAAGATAGGTCAACGAAGAGGAGTAGGGGTGTTATTTAATACCAGTTAGTAAAATTGCCTCCCTTCTCTAAGCCCATGTTATTGCTTTTGTAATGTGTGATGTACTTAAGTGTTCCTCTGGTATTTTGTGTCTCTTCAGTCCAAACTATTAAACTCATATCACTAATTTCTGTGGTCATCCCAATTATTTTTTTGTATTTACACCTGTACAAATTCAGGAACAGTTTCTTGTCTGCCTTTCCACAAAATCTGGATGTCCTCGATTAGCTTATAAACAGGGATGACCTGTTCTGAGTATCACTAATACAGCATGTTTTCTTTCTCGCCACTTCGGAAGGTCATCAAAACACTATACTTCAGCCTTTTAGGCTATCAAACCCATCGATATCAAAAGGATGATACTACTCTTACAAATCACCTCACATTGCAAACACATTTCAATAAATACTTTGTGGGGTTGCTCTGTTCTCCTACTATCACAGCGCACCTAACTATTCCTAACATGAAGCCCAATTTATGAGAAGTCCTATATCTCCACCCTCCCAAGAGTGCACAATTTTTCATTTGTCCCAGTAATCTGAAGGAGGAGTTTACACAGAACTGTTTTAAAAACCTAAACAGCGAATGTGGCCTGACCTACTGCATTCAAAGTTCCTACAACTTATGCCCCAGTCACTGACATAACCACTTGCTCCGTAATCAACTCTATTTTATCTTCATCCATATCCCACAGACCTGGAAACTGCAGAGTTTGTCCCAGTCCTACAAAGTTTGGGACAAAAACAGTGGTCTCCAACTACAGACCAATCTCTCTCTCTCCCAATAGTATCCAAGTTGTGGAAAATATCCACTCCCATTTAAGTGGTTACTTACAAGACAATTTCCCATAGCCATCACCAATCTGGCTCTCACCCACACCCTTCATGGTAACTGCCTTCTTTAAAGGTTGTCCATAGATTCTCGTGTGGATGAAACTGGTGGCAATATTCCTAGATTTTGCAAGGCTTTTGACCTGTTGCATATGTTTATCTTTTGTGTAACAACACCTCCCCCCCCCCCCCCCCAAGAGCTATTTGCAATCCACTGGGAGCTATGGTGCTAACCTGCAGGCTCATACAGAAAGGCCTGAGCCTCCGCTCATAGGGAGCTTGGGGGTCCGGTGCAGCACCTCCACCCGGGGATCCCGCGTAGACATATGACTCCTCACGGACATATATATGCACACAGCAATAACCCAACACACAATAGTGATAGACAGTACCTCTTTACCAACATGGTCCCTCCATATCCACAGCCAGCATAAAACAACATAATAAACAAGTAGTGATATACCCATACTCCTCCCCCCAGGGTCCCGATTGTACCCTATCCCTTCGTGCCAAGCAAGCTAGGTGCCACCAAGGCAACCCCAGATGTTGAGTGGGGCAACGCTAACCACTTTCCTTTGTATATCGGTAGTGCAGTGGTACCTTCCTGGTTAGTATACATAACCGGGGATCCGTATTATGGACAGGAGCACATCCGTGATCCAACTGCAAATCCCTGTGGTAATGGCCGTCCCTAACAACAACATCTAAGTATGGCTCCAGGGCCTAACTCGTGGCCTACGCTGGGTTCTCTTGGCCTAAGCCTTAGGCAGACAACTGGCTCCCAAACACAAACCTTCTCCTCCACGGTTCCAGCAGTTTCTGACCATGCCTTGCTTACTCCATAGAAGATATCCTGTTTTCCGGAGGGGAATCCTCTGCACAGGCCTTTTTTGAGAGAACCACATGGCCCCTGCACCTCCACATAGGAGTCTGAAGAGCTGCATCATGCTCCGCCCAGAGTGCGGATGACTCCCCTCAAACATCTTTAACAAGCTTCAGTGCTCTGGAATAGGGAACATGCTTTAAAATTGGTTTCATCTAATACCTATCGGATTGATCCCAATTTGTATCCATCTCGGGCCTCAACTCCACCTGCGGTAATCCCACAAGGGGCCCTTACTATTTTTAATCTTCATTTAATGATCTATCTACAGATTGTAAGGGAGCTTCTATGCACATTTACAGCATGCAGATGACCACAATTGTATATGCACACCAGCCCTAGCCTCACTGCCCTTGGACCCGTACCCCTCAAATCTAAAGCTTGCCATCACGACAAAAGCTACAGATCAGAACAACTCTAACACAATTATAGCCGCCTGTTTTCGGTGATCTATGGAATTTTCTTGTAGTCCCACTTAACATGTCGCCTTCGCACATTGATTACCCTGACATCCCAACACTCGCAAACTAGGTGTGCTTTATAGAAAAAATCCTCCCTAGAGTGCCGCTGGTCAAAAGCGTGGCACAGCAGATGCTTTGGCCAATTATAGACTATGGGACTTGGTATACTGGATGGTACCGCCCCGTAGCCACCTTAGCAAAATAGTACCCTATGACAACTCATTTGCCGCTTTGTACTAGGCATAATTACAACACACATGACTGCAAAACTGCTCCAAGAACTAATTAGATTCTACCGTTGATTCAGGCACAAGAGTAATTATTTCCATCTGTGCCTTTAAATCTTTCCGGGCAAGCTAACGCACTCATCTGATAACTCCTCACCCCTCACCACAACTCAGCCACTTATCACCTGAGATCTGACTGCCAAAATACTCTTCAGGGTCACGACGGTTTAGCATGGAATCCAGTCGCGGTCCTCCTTTTTCTTCCGTGACCCTTAAACGTACTGGAACAACCTAACAGATCTCAAACAAAACTACCACTACAAGTATTTCAATAGTTCAGCTATCTCTCTGTTGAAAGGTTTGAGTCCCAGCCTTTATTTAAAGAAGCAACAGCACAGACCCTGACGAAGATGTAAGAGCATTTTGTCTGTTCTCTGAACCTTCTTTTTTATAGGGCACCTTCAACACACACTTCCCCGTGTGCCTCCTTAACTCCAGTTTCTCTCCTTCGGCGTCTCCGTTCTTCTCCTCCCAGTTGCCCGACAGAATAGCCAGCAATCTCTGCATTTTAGAAAGTTTGCATCATCCTTTCACTGGAAGTTTCCACAGCAATCCTCATATCACATAGCATCGCAACAGAGTCGAGCAAAGAGACAAACCTAATCACATGCAAGCATAACAAGGAGTGCAGCAGGTGCCCCCATGGAAGGAAACCCCCTCCTCTTTAAATTACTGGTTGTATTTGGACCAACCAAATTAAGTATACCACACAGGGGAGGTTGTCTTCCAAACTTACAACAATTAGCAACATAATACCTTGCACAACACCTACAATGTTCTATAGCAAGCCACCAAACATAACCTTTACCATACCACCCATGCATGTCTTTACCTCTGCAAAATAAATGACATTCATAGTCCTTACTTTAATTCCTCCCCCTCCCTACCATCCGTATATCAACCCTGAATGTATGCAGGAAGGAAACCCCTTTTCCTCTTATACAGAGACTGCCCACTGGCTGTGTAACACAAACGGTTTTCTCAACCACCAGACCTGTATTGTACTGACTGTACCTCAGGACACGGCACATTACAGGTTATAAAGTTTCAGGTTAAAGGAAACAAAAAAAAAAAGATTGCTGGGCCCAGCAAAAAGAAAAAGAAAGAAAGAAGGTGGTGCACCTGATGCCAGAAGAAAACCAGCATTTACTTATACATATGTCAAGCAGCCCTGTCACAACTCTCATGTATCTTTCTACATCTGTTACATCCAACGCCATGAGCCAGATAGAGGAGAGTCATAGGGGCCAATCCCAAATGTATCCTAAATGTTATGTGTTCAATATATTAATCTAATATATGTAAACAAATACCCTGGTGGGAAATAAGGGGGTGAAGAAGGAGGGTTGGACTATGAGAGATGAGAAAATACATCGAAGCGAAAGATATATGAGATGACGCGCGTATCAGCTATGTGATGGACTTTGTCCGTTTAAAAGTCGCTCACCTAAAAGCCTTAGTCCTACCATAGAAGGCTGTTGATGACAGAGATAACAGGATCGCAACACTTCTTTCCAGGATCGTAGGTGGACACATGAACAACCAGCCAGAGTCCCCACGAACAACCAACCCAGACCCATAACTGATCTAAGAGAAGATCCCCTGCTTACAGGTACTCTTTGGGGCTTTGGGGTCAGATGTTGGAAAGAGTCTACCTTCACTCCCTGCAGATTGGGACTGGGATAGCGAGTTAGCTTACAAAGGGAATAGGCCTGTTGTTTGTTTTTTGTATGCTGATATAAAGCTGTACTATTTAACAGCCGTTGGCTAACATAAAACCCACAGTTTATTTCCCCTTAAATACGCCCCCTGGTTACACCTCTGCACCTCCTATTTAATTGTCAAAATTTAATGTTAGCGTGTGAGTTTATTGCGTTTTTTCAAGAAAGAAAACTGAAATAGCGAGGGCATTCTCTTTTACTTCCCTCATACTTTATAGTGAGAAGTATTTTAATCGTGAAAAAATGTGACTTCTATTTTTTTTTTATGTGTCTTTACACGCCGAAGCACTCTAGGATATCAGATAAACCCATTTTCAACAATGGCCGTTCGTCTATGTGGTCTGCTATCCCGATACTGTCCGTTCAATTGACCGATTCCTAACATTTGGTATGGGGCTGTCTTCTTTTCCAGGGTAATGGCACTAGTTCTAACTTGATAGCCCTGATCATCCCCGCGAAGTGCACCAACACCCCCCTCAAATCGTATTTTTTATAATATTGTACCTTACAAAACACGTTTTTTGATCTTAACCAACTTGGTGCATATATTTGACATATATTTAGAACTTCTCTGCAACAAGTGGGCATTTTTTTCGTATTTTCAATGTTTTTAGAGTACAGTCCAGCGTCACCCAACTACTGCGCGTCGAGCTACAACAGGTTGCAACGTGCTGCCTCCGCGTGTGTGATGATATCCAGGATATGAGGCGGGTGTGTTAGTGATGTGTTTTTGTTTTTTCTGCATAAACTTCGACGTACAACCTGACACATGTTATAATGCTGGCCAACACGTGCGGTCTTCAAGTTGCTACACTGCGACCTAGGGATAGGCAGTCGGAGTCCTCTACCAAACTAGTTAAGTAGGCTTCACTTCGACGGTGTACCTCAAAGCGACCAGAGAAACCATCGGCCGTCACTGGTGATAAGAAGGTCGGTGTTATTCATGACTGTTCAACCTCACAAACCCAGAACTCCTCAGTAAGATTGTATACCAACCCGGCTGCTTTATTTTACCATTGTACAGATTTTTACAATTTACATTGGGCTTGTGATTGCTGTGGAGAGTGTATCGATAACAACGTTTATTCATTAACTGTTTATGATTCCCTCTTAATAATACTTATATCTGATTTTTTTTAAGTTTTTATTCATATATTTTTATGCTTTCAGAGTGGAGTGGGCTCCACATTTGTGACTGGACCAGGCCCCATCTCACCTCTTCGAGCCCCCCCCCTGTTATGCCATAATTAAATTATCTCTAACGTTTCCTTAAAGGTCAGTAAATTGAAGTAATACCCTCTGTTTATTTAGTGTAACCATGTACTATAATTCTCTCATAACTCTGTGCCCAGGACAACCTGTATTTGAAAACGATGAAGTACCCTCCAGTGTATTCCTTCCTGGTAAAACCTTTTTATAAATAAATAAAATCTTGTTTTTTTTTTTAATCTTACCTGACCCTAGCAACATCCTGTGGAGCAGACATCTTATGTCCTACTACCAGGAACCTTTCTGGTTCAGGAGAAGCGGTTTGGCAGCAAGCTGGATTGGGGGTGCTCCAGTGAAACAAACTGATGCCTGCCACACAACGCAAGCCTCATCCATTGGCTTTCTAGTACTAATTGACACCCGCTGACAGACCTTTTATTTCCTAGTCCCAAGCATGAAATATTCGCTATGGTGGAGCCACCCCCACCCTGGTCTAGGTAGACAAAAAATTGAATTAAATTCAAATAGGGATCACAAAACATTTCAACATTCCCTCTTGAAGGAGTTAAAGTGAGTGATGGTTGGTTATTCATGCTTGGGGACTGAAATTAGGCCTGTACCATGCCTAGATCTGTGTACTCCACCTGCGGAGTGAGTCTGTACGTCGTGCCAGCTGCGGCTGAAGTGTCTTCTCAAATCATTCTCACGCTGACACCCAGCTTATGCTTTATCTGCTACCAGGTGCTTTTCCTTGGCTGCTACCAATCTGAACTCATAGGTTTGGCAATTTCATCCTCCACAGCTGTGGGGGGATGAAACAAAGAAATTCGGTCAAAAGGGAACAAATTCAATAGTAAGGTCTTTGAGTAACCTAAATATTGCTGCATGTACGTTTGTGATGAAATGGACAGCAGGACCCTAAACTAAAGTGAAGCCCTGACCTGCTGCTGCTTACTTAATTTTATGTCCAATGTTTGTTCCAGTGATGTATTGCTTTTATTGGCGGCTGTGGACACCCGGGCTAACCTGAAATCCTCTGTCAAAGGATCTATTCTCACTGGTATTCCATTGTATGCCGGGAAAAGGAAAACCCTTATATGGACCTGGCTATCTGTGTGTTTGTTGTTGTGACCATTGTTTGGGGAACTGAGATGGGGCGACCCCCTGCTGGGGCCGATGGATTGCAAAACTGGAGCTTGTCCTACACCAGCAGCTCAGAGGCAAGCCTCTGTGGGGAACCCAGGTTCTTCCCCCATACGTTATTAGCCCACCACTGACTGGCTTCACCAGGTGTTTCCATTCCTGTGAATGAATTCCAGTGAATATAACAGGCCAGACCTGATGGACTGGTTGGAGCCTCTCTCTAATGGGCTAGTCTGCTTTCTCCCCCTCTGCTCTGCCCACAGATGGTCTGTCCCCAGACTATCTCACTACCCACAATACATTGCTTTTTCCTTTTCCACCATTCCTCTGGACTCGTGAGTACCTCACTGTAACCCCTGTAATGGTGCTGCAGGATTATCTTTTCACCTCCCTTTACTACTAAGCACACACAGAGATATTTAGACCTACACCTCTACACAAGAGACTGTATTTCCCTGCTAATTCCAAAATAAAGTAAGAAAAGAAACAGACCTTGTCGTGCTTGGAAAAGATGGCGAGTTGACACTATCTGAGCTAAGTCATCACCACGTGACCCTCTGGCTTCCAGAATAGTTATGCAACAAAAATATCACCTCACTTAAACTTTCCAAATTCATTTACAACGCTCCAGCAAATGAGCCCAGCACACACATTCAAACACTTGACTGTTGTTATTTATTTGGTATGATATTATACTTATTCAATCTTTGGATACTTACTAACTTTGTGATATAGTAACTCGAGTTCTGCCAAAGATTCCTGTGTTACCGATACAAAGGAGACCATAATAATACATTGCTTTATCATTGTTATTGTTTATTGTTATTATCATTGTAATAATTCCAATCCCTAGCGCATGTATCAATAATCCAAATAAAATGCGTTTCTACTTTTCTGTCATTATTTAATGATTGCAGTTTTTTTGTAGAATGGGGGATCTGTCTTCTTTCTGTAGTTAGGTGCACTGAAAGACAGAACTGGATTTTACTTGATAACTAATAGCTAGATCAAAGCCAAAGTCACAGAACGAAGGAGACAAGCAGCCTTTCTCGGAATATTGTGATTCACTTCCATCTGCAGAGACAACATATTTCACAGATCAGATAATGAAGAATACCCAGCATCATATATTAGTGCATAAACCATGGCAAGATGTTAAATGCAAGAGGTCTGTTAACTGCAATTCTTACAGTACATTTGACTCTTGATTTCATTCCTGTAACTGTGCTGGTAAACAAGAAAACTAGTTATTTTGTAAAAAAAAAAATCTAACAATATGACAAAATTAGCAAATTGCCATTTTTAAACTTTGTCTTCCTTTGGCCTTTGGGTTTCTGAAATTGTTCCCTTGTTACAGTAGTCTTATCATTCTCTCTGACTCCTACTTATTCTCTCTTAGAAAAGACAATACGAACATGTATAAACTTCTTCCACAAAAATAATAATAATATATATATATATATATATATACTAGCTGAGAGACCCGGCGTTGCCCGGGATGTAATGTTCCCGTTCCTCTCTCTCTCCTCCCCCCTCTCTCTGTTTGTCCCCCATTCACCTCCCTTTACTACTAAGCACACACAGAGATTTAGACCTACACCTCTACCCAAGAAACTGTTTTTACCTGCTTTCTCCAAATAAAGTAAGAAAAGTAACAGACCTTGTCGTGCTTGGAAAAGAGGGCGAGTTGACACTATCTGAGCTAAGTCATCACCACGTGACCCTCTGGCTTCCAGAATAGTTATGGTGCTTTTTGCATAAGCCTAAAGCCATAATTCTCACTGAAACGTGGCTAACTCCTAAAACCCTTGATGCATCTATCTCCGTTCAAAGATACTCCATTTTTTTAAAAAGATAGGTCAAAGAGAGGAGTAGGGGTGTTATTTAATACCAGTTAGTAAAAATTGCCTCCCCTTCTCTAAGCCCATGATTATTGCTTTTGTATGTGTGATGGTACTTAAGTGTTCCTGCTGGATTTGTGTGTATCTTCAGGTCCAAGACTATTAAACTCATATCACTAATTTCTGTGGTCATCCTCAAATTATGTTTTTGTATTTAACACCTGTACAAATTCAAGGAACATTTCTTTGCTGCCTTTCCACAAAATCTGGATGTCATCGATATAGCGTATAAAAAGGATGACCTGTTCTGAGTATCACTGAATACAGCATGTTTTCTCGCCACTTCAGGAAGGTCATCAACACTATAATTCAGCCTTTTAGCTATCAACAACCATCGAATATCAAAAAGGATGATACTACTCTGACAAATCACACTAACATTGCAAACACATTCAATAAATACTTTGTGGGGTGTGCTACTTCCCTACTATCAAAGCGCAACCCTAACTACATTCATGAAGCCCAATTTATGAGAAGTCCTATATCTCCACCCTCTCCCAAGAGTGCTTACAATTTTCATTTGTCCCAGTATCTGAAGAGGAGTTTACACAGAAGCTGTTAAAACTAAACAGCGAATGTGGGCCTGACCTACTGCATTCAAAGTTCCTACAACTTAGTGCCCCAGTCACTGACATACCACTTGCCTCCGTAATCAACTCTATTTTATCTTCAGTCCATATCCCACAGACCTGGAAAACTGCTAGAGTTGTCCCAGTCTACAAAAGTTGGGACAAAAACAGTGTCTCCAACTACAGACCAATCTCTCTTCTCCCAATAGTATCCAAAGTTGTGGAAAATATGTCCACTCCCATTTAAGTGATTACTATACAGAGACAAATTTCCATAGCCATCACCAATCTGGCTCTCACCCAAACCCTTCAATGGTAACTGCCTTCTTAAAGGTTTGCCATGAGATTCAGTGTGGAATGAAACTGGTGCAATATTCCTAGATTTTGCAAAGGCTTTTGATACTGTTGATCATGTTATCTTGTGTAACACCCTCCCCCCCCACCCCAAGAGATATTTGCATCCACTGGGAGCTATGGTGCTAACCTGCAGGCTCACAGAAGGCCTGAGCCTCCGCTCATAGGGAGCTTGGGGGTGCTCGGTGCAGCACCTCCACCCGTGGGGATCCCGGCGTAGACAGAATGACTCCTCACGGGACATATATATGCACACAGCAAATAACCACAACACACAATAGTGATAGACAGTACTCTTTACCAACAGGGTCCCTCCAGATACACATGCAGCAATAACAACAACATAATAAACAAGTAGTGATAATACCCAATACTCCTCCCCCCCAAGGGTCCCGATTGTACCCTATCCCTTCGGTGCCAAGCAAGCTAGGTGTCCACCAAGGCAACCCCCAGATGTGAGTGAGGGCAGCGCTACCTTCCTTTGTATATCGGTAGTGCACGTGGGTACCTTCCTGGTTAGTATAGCATAACCAGGGGATCCGTATTAGGGAACAGGAGCCACATCCGTGATCCAACGTGGCAAATCCCTGTGGTATGGCCGTCCCTACAACAATCAGCTAGTATGGCTCAGGGCCTAACTCGGGCCTACGTGGGTTCTCTGGCCTAGCCTTAGGCAGACTAACTGGCTCCCAGAACACAACCTTCTCCTCCACGGTCTCCAGCAGTTCTGACCATGCCCTTGCTATACTCCAGAGGATATCCTGTTCCAGGAGGGGAAATCCTCTCAACAGGCCTTTTGAGAGAACCAACATGGCCACTGCACCTCCACATAGGAGTCTGAAGAGCTGCATCAGCTCCCCCAGAGGTGCGGAGGACTACCCTCAAACATCGTTAAACAAGCTTCAGTGCTCTGGAATAGGGGAACATGCTTTAAATTGGTTTCACTAATACCTATCGGATAGATCCCAATTTGTATCCATCTCGGGCTCTAACTCCACCTGCGGTATCCCACAAGGGGCCCTTACTATTTTTAATCTTCATTAATGATCTATCTACAGATTGTAAGGGAGCTTCAGTGCACATGTACAGCATGCAGATGACACAATTTTATATGCACACAGCCCTAGCCTCACTGACCTTGGACCCGTACCTCAAATCTAAAGCTTCCACGACAGAGCTACAGATCAGAACCAACTCTAACACAATTATAGCCGCTGTTTTCGGTATCTAGGAATTTGGCTTGAGTCCCACTTAACATTCGGCCTGCACATTGATACCCTGACATCCAAAACCTATGCCAAACTAGGTGTGCTTTATAGGAAAAAATCCTCCCTAAGGCCGCTGGTCAGAAAGCGTATTGCACAGCAGATGCTATTGCCAATTATAGACTATGGGGACTTGGTATACTGGATGGTACAGCACCCGTAGCTCACCTTAGCAAAATAGATACCCTATACAACTCAATATGCCGCTTTGTACTAGCGCATAATTACAACACACATGACTGCAAAATGCTCCAAGAACTAGATTAGTTATCCGTTGATTTCAGGCACAAAGTAAGTTATTTCCTATCTTGCCTTTAAATACTTTCCGGGCAAGCTAACCATCTATCTGAATAAACTCCTCACCCCTACCACACTCAGCACTTATCACCTGAGATCTGACTCCAAAATACTCTTCAGGGTCACGAGGTTTAGCATGGAATCCAGTCGCTCCTCCTTTTCTTACCGTGAACCTTACGACTGGAACAACCTAACAGAGTCTCAAACAAAACTCCACTACAAGTAATTTCAATATTTCAGCTATCTCTCTGTGAAAGGTTGAGTCCCAGCCTTTATTTAAAGAAGCAACAGCATCAGACCCTGAGAAGAATGAAAGAGGCTTTTGCTGTTCTCTGAACCTTCTTTTTATTAGGGATTCCACATTCAGGTGTACAACAACCAGTTCTCCCAGCGTGATGTCTCCAGCCACAGAATAGCCAGCAATATCTGCATTAGAAAGTTTGCATCCTTTCACTGAAGTTCCACAGGCATCCTCATATCACATAGCAGCAACAAGGAGTGCAGAAAGAGACAACCTCATATCACATAGCAGCAACAAGGAGTGCAGCAGGCCCCCAGGGAAAGAAACCCCCTCTCTTTAATTACTGGTTAATTTGGACCAAACCAAATTAAGTATACCACACAGGGGAGTTGTCTTCCAAAACTTACACAATTAGCAAACATAATACACTTCACACAACATACAATGTTCTATAGCAAGCCCCAAAACAGTACCTTTTACAAACATCCCATGCATGTCTTTACTCTGCAAAATAAATGACATTCAGTATCACTTACTTTAATTCCTCCCCCTCCATACCAAGGTATAATCAACCCTGAATGGTATGCAGGAAGGAAACGCCCTTTTCCTTTATAACAGAGACTGCCCATGGCTGTGTAACATCAAACTGTGTTTAACACCAACCAGACCTGTATTGTACTGACTGACCTCAGGACACCACATTACAGGTTAGTAAAGTTTCAGGTAAAGGAAACAAAAAAAGATTGCTGGGCCCAGCAAAAAGAAAAAGAAAGAAAGAAAGGTGGTGCACTTGATGCCAGAAAGAAAACATGCATTTAACTTATACAATAGTGCAAGCAGCCCTGTCACACTCTCATGTTAATCTTGTCTACATCTGTTACATACGCCATGAGCCAGATAGAGGGAGAGTCATAGGGGCCTCCAAAATGTATCCTAAATGTTATGTGTTCAATATATTTAATCTAATATATTAAACAAATAACCCTGGTGGAAATAAGGGGGGAAGAAGGGAGGGTTGGACTATGTAGAGATAGAGAAAAAGATAGATAAGCGAAAGATAGAGATGAGCGCGTATCAGCTATGTGATGGTCTTTGTCCGTTTAAAAAGTCTGCTCACTAAAAGCCTTAGTCCTAGCATAGAAAGGCTGTGATGACAGAGATACCAGGGAACCAGACACTCTTTTCCAGGATGTAGTGGACACAGAAACCAGCCAGAGAGCCCCACGAACACCAACCCAGACCCATACTGATCTAAAGAGCCCCTGCTTACAGGTACCTCTTTGGGGTTTGGGGTCAGAGGTTGGAAAGAGGTCTATCCTACCATCCCTGCAGATTGGGACTGGGAAGTAGGAGTTAGGCCTTACAAAGGGATAGGCTGTTTGTTTGTTTTGTATGCTGATATAAAGCTGTACTATTTAAAGCCGTGGGCTAAATAAAAACCAACATTTATTTTCCCTTAAATACGCCCCCTGGTTACACCTCTGCACGTCTCCTATTTATTGTCAAAAATTTAGTTTATCGGTGTAGTTTTATTGCGTTTTTTAAGAAAGAAAACTGAGAATAGCGACAGGCATTCTCTTATTACTTACCCATCATACTATGTATAGTGAGTAAGTATTTTAATCGTGAAAAAATGTGACTTCTATTTTTTTTTATGTGTCTTTACATGCCAGACCCTCTAGGAATCAGAATAACCCATTTTCAACATGCCGTTCGTCTATGTGTCTCTATCCACGATAACTGCCGTTCAAATTGACCGATTCACTTAACATTTGGTATGGGGCTTCTTCTTCCCAGGGTAATGGACTAGTTCGAACTTGAGCCTGATCATCTCCCGCGAAGTGCCCCAAACACCCCCCTCAAATCGTATTTTTTATAATATTGTACCTTACAAACACGTTATTTGATCTTAACCAAACTTGGTGCATATATTTGACATAATATTTAGAACTTCTCTGCAACAAGTGTGGCATTTTTTCGTATTTTCAATGGTTTTAGAGTTACAGTCCAGCGTCCCCCAACTACTGCGCGTCGAGCTACAGGTTGCACGTGCTGCCCGCGTGTGTGAGTGATATCCATGGATATGAGCGGGTGGTGTTAGTGATGTGTTTTTGTTTTTCTGCAATAAATTCAGACGTACAACCTGACAACATTTTATAAATGCTGGCAACACGTGCGGTATTCAAGTGCGACACTGCTGACTAGGGTGATAGGCAGTCTGGAGGTCCTCTACAACTAGTTAAGTAGGCTTCACTTCGACGGTGTACCTGCAAAAGCGAACCAGAGAAACCATCGGCCGTCACTGGTGATAAGAAGTCGGTGTTATTCATGACTGTTCATACATCAACAAACCCAGAAACTCCTCAGTAAGATTGTATACCAACCCGGCTGCTTTATTTTACCATGTACAGATTTTTACAATTTACATTGTGCTTGTGAGCTGTGGAGAGTGTATCGATAACACGTTTATTCATTAACTGTTTATGATTCCCTCATTTAATAATACTTAATCTGATTTTTTTTTAATGTTTTATTCATATATTTTTATGGCTTTCAGAGTGGAGTGGGGCTCCACATTTGTGACTGGACCAGGCCCCATCTCACCTCTCTCAGGCCCTGTTTATGCCCATAAGTATATTATCTCTAACGGTTCATTAAATGTCAGTAAATTGAATGTATAACCTCTGTTTATTTAGTGTAACCATGTACTATATTCTCATCATAACTCTGTGCCCAGGACATACCTGTATTTGAAAACGAGAAGTAACCCTCAGTGTATTACTTCCTGGTAAAACATTTTATAAATAAATAATAAATCTTTTTTTTTTTTTTAATCTTACCTGAACCTAGCAAATCCTGTGGAGCAGGACATCTTATTCCTACTACCAGGAACCTTTCTGGTTCAGGAGAAGCGGTTTGCAGCCAATGGATTGGGGTAGACCCAGTGAAACAAACTGGATGCCTGCCACACCAACGCAATGCTCATCCATTGGCTTTCTAGTACTATTGACACCGCTGACAGCCATTTTTATTTCCTAGTCCAGCATGAAAATAATTCTGCTATGGTGGAGCCACCCCACCCTGGTCTAGGTAACAAAAAAATTGAATTAAATTCAAATAGGGATCACAAAACATTTCAAAACAATTCCCTCTTGAAGGAGTTAAAGGGTGAGTGATGGTTGGTGTATTCATGCTTGGGGACTGAAATTAGCCTGTACCATGCCTGAGCTGTGTACTCACGCGGAGTGAGTCTGTACGTCGTGCCAGCTGCGGCTGAAGTTCTGCTTCAAATCATTCATCACGCTGACACCCAGCTTATGCTTTATCTCTACCAGGTGCTTTTCCTTGGCTGCTAACACTTGACGCAGAGTTGCAATTTCATCCTCCAGCTGTGGGGGGAGGAAAAAAAGAAAATTCGGTCAAAAAGGGAACAAAATTCAATAGTAAGTCTTTGAGTGAACCTAAATATTGCTGCATGTACGTTTGTGATGAAATGGACAGCAGGACTCCTAAACTAAAAGTGAAGCCCTGACCTGCTGCTGCTTATGTAATTTATATGTGCCAATGTTGTATCCAGTGATGTATTGCTTTTATTGGCAGGCTGTGGACACTCGGGCTAACCTGGAAATTCTCTGTCAAAGGAGCTATTCTCACGGGGTAATTCCATTGTATGCCAGGGAAAGGAAAACCATTATATGGACCTGCTATCTGTGTGTTTGTTGTGTGACCATTGTTGGGGAACTGAGATGGGGTCGACCCCCTGCTGGGGCAGATGGGATTGCAAAACTGGAGCATTGTCCTACACCAGCAGCTCAGAGGCAAGCTCTGTGGGGAACCCTAGGTTCTGCCCCCATACGTTATTAGCCCACCACTGACTGGCTTCACCATGGTGTTTCCATTCTGTGAATGGGAATTCCAGTGAATATAACCAGGCCAGACCTGATGGACTGGTGAGAGCTGGTGGGGTGACCATTTGAGAGCCCATGTGTGGAGACTTGATTGGTGACTCTACGTTGATGAGACTTGGGTGTGAGTTTCTGCAGAGAAAGACCCCCGTGGATTGTACCAGCGTGTCTGAGGCCACCATCATGCTCTCTCAGGAGGAGAGTTACCTGGAGCGCTAAGCCTCGTTAGCCTCCAGGAAGGATCAAGTGACTTGGTGCACCCAGCTTAGGCAGGTGACTCTCCCCACCACACAAGGCGGAGTAAGCAGGAGCCTACTATCCACAGTAACCCCTGTCCCCCTGGAAGTCTGAGGAAGTAGCCAATGGATTGCTTGTTATTCTGGGACAGTGTTGGTGTCAGTAAGGGAGGCTCGCAGCTCGGGAGAGCCGGGGCCTGGTGGCAACAGACCATCCACAAGGTAGGTATGTTTGTTTGGGGTTTTTCTTTTTCTTTAATTCAGTATTTGGGGTGGGGGGTTCAGAGCAGATCTCCCACGTGCATCTCATCGCTCCAAGCTTAAATCTTCCCGCAGGGCTCTCCCCCTCCGGGCAGCTCCAATGTTCCACTGCTAGAGTGGAAGGGCCCACATAAGTAGACTGGATCCCCAACCAGCCGCAAGTTGCTGGGTCACAGTTCCACATCACTACTTGTTTTAGGTGGGCCGCATGGTAGTACTTAATGATGGGAAGCCCATGCCCCCGCCTGACCTCAGTGCTAGCATCACCGATCTCGCCACACGTGGTCTTTTATTCTTCCAAATACTCTCTTTCCACGTTCCCTTCTATTCTTGCCCCGATAGTAAACAATCCTAGGTTCCCGCCGGGTTGTTCCCCAAAATATGCGGAGCAACTCAGGAAATTGGACATTTAGGCAGAGAAAGATCTTATAGAAGGGGGGGGGGGGGGAGAGATCCTCTCCTATCAGGAACTAAGACAGAAACCCCAAAAGCAGGAACTTTTAATCTTCAGCTACCTCCAGATTCGACATTTCCTACAAACATTCTTACAGAACGCAACATTTTCATCCCTTTCGAAATTTGAACAATTATGTATGGAGGGCTGCTACAAGAGGGGTTTGATCTCGGGAATATATACGGAGACAGCATCTCATGCAACATCCCAACCCCATAACTATATGCTGAAGTGGGCTGAAGACCTCAGTATAGAAATAGATAACGACGACTGGAGGGATATCTGGGAATCAGCAGCTAAAACATCAATTTGTACTGTCACAAAAGAAAACATATACAAAATCCTATTTCAATGGTACCTAACCCCGAGTAGGCTGAGCCAGATCTTCCCAGGAACGCCAGATCTTTGCTGGAGAGGATGTGGTATGAGAGAGGACATGGTCCACATTTGGTGGGCATGCCCACGTATACGGAAATTCTGGACCATGATCCACAATCTGATATTTGAATGTACAGAACTGAGGATTCAGTTGGACCCCTTGACCTACCTGTTAGCTAAACTTGTAGACGAACTACAGGCACCTGTAGGCAAATTAATCTCATTTATACGCACAGCGGCTCGCTGCTCTAAAGCAGCTGCGTGGAAAGATATAAACCCCCCATCTAGGCACACAGTAAGCCAAAGAGTCAATAATGTCAAGCTGATGGAAAGACTGTTGGCTCAACTAAACCAATCAATAGATCAATTTGACAAGATATGGGAACCATGGTCCCCAGAGTAGAAATGTACTACAATAAAGAAAAAATAAATAAGACAGGTGCCAAAATGAAGAGGTAGAAAAAAGACAGCAGAATAGATTAAGTGGCAAATTCATACAGTATCTTGACCAGGAAGGTAAGCTGGTTGCTCCCCACTCCCCACCCAACCCCTCCCCTTCCCCCTCTTTCCTCCCTCTTCCTTCTCTCTTTCCCTTCCCTATCCTATAGGTTCAGTTAATAAAAAAATTATTTACAAAGTTATTTTTATAAAACCACTGTCTTACGTTTATCAAGCTTACATACAAAGAGAAATCAAGGATATAGCCAGGCACAAACTATATCTACTTTAGTCATTGTTTAAAACACTACTAAGTGCTTTTGTATGTCTTGCATCTTGAAGATTTTTGACCAAAGTGGTATGAATGTAATATGTTACAACCTAATAAAAAAAGATTGACAAAAAAAAAAAAGAAGTTCGGAGCACATCACATAACTGTTGTGATGTGGAAAATAAACCCCTGAAGGGTTGTTAAAGCCTTAAATATATTGTTTGGACTCTTTCTGACCCTACCGTGAGGCTGTCCTGCCACAATATTATTGAATCACCGAACACAGAGAAAATAGTGTAAAAAATGATGTATTCACATAAAATAAAGTACAGCCCTCTGTACTTACATATAAAAGAGCATTGGCGGCCAATAATGGAGCGCAGTTAAAGCGTGGACTGTGCATCGCCTCAAATCCTTCTCTCACGTGTTTCTTTACATCCGCATCCTCAGCCAACTGCTGATAGGTCCTTTTAGGTCCTGACACTGCTTCCACGTCCTACGGCTGCTGTCTAGCTCCAAAAAGCTCACGGATAATCTTCAACGCGTTTCGCAATTGAAATGCTTCATCAGGAAACTGTGCGCACCCCCATGAGAGAGGCCCGGCAAGCGCCGGCATCAAAAGCTTGGCGTAGGGCAGTGTTGGTGTCGGTAAGGGAGGCTCGCAGCTGGGGAGAGCCGGGGTCTGGTGGCAACACCAGCCGGCTGGGCCCCCTGCAGCCACCGGGCCCAGCAAAAGGCCTGAGACAATCTCCAAGGTAGGTATGTTTGTATTTGTTTGGGGTTTTTTTTTTTACCTTTATTTAACATTTAAATTGTGTCCAGCAGTACCAGAGTGCCACCAAACCTCTGGCACTTTCACGTAATATGATCGCTCCAGTAGTGGTCGCAAAATGTTTCTAGTGCCTAGATATCAATAGTGGAGGGGGCTCCACATTAGTTTGGATCTGCCCCAAGCAGGTGCCCATGCTGTACCTAGCTCGTCACAAGGACAATGTAAAGGTTAACCCACAGATTCGCAAAGTTTCCTTCATGTGCCCCCCTGTCTCTTCTCCACTCACGCTAGCGCCCCCCTGCAAGGCTCCGGTGTCAAGTTACGTCACGTTGCCATGGCAACATGATGTGCCGTGACCCCGCGGTGTCATTTGACGCTGGGTTGCCATGGAGACGTGTCGCTGGAAGGCCAGTTTAGTAAAGTTACTGAGGCCTCGCACGATCCCCGACCTTTATTTTAAAAGCCTTCAGGGAAGCGCGGGGCCTCTGTAACAGCTGCACCCCCCCCCAGAAAATCTCACGCCCCCCACTTTGCGCACCCCTGGGTTAACTTATTAAACATGCCACTGCCCATAATTCACGTCAGCCCTAGAAGGGGCCATCGCTTTAAAAGGCCTGTTTTTTGGGGGCGTTATTTAATATGGGGTAGGAACGGAACACACAACAGCTGTGCATGTGGACTCTTGGTAATGCCTATAGGAATGTTCCCACCATGTATGCTTGGTTACAGGCTGGCATGGTAAATTGTATTAATAAAATAAAATAAGGGTTGTCTCTCTGGTTTTATGGGAAATAAATGCTGTCTTTTTCACACATTTTTGTGTCTGTGTAGTGTATGGGTTCTGGGGGCGCTGGGCAAGGTGTAAGGACATCTACAGAAACACCAGGCAATGAGTGATGATTAGTGTCACTTACATGCTTACCCCATATGTGTGTGGGTGTGAGTGACAGGGGTTAACAACAACTGACCTCCCTGTTGTTTTACTCACTGCAGGGCACTATAAAAGAGCATTCACAACCCTAAAATCCCAATTAAACTGCCACCACCAGGATTAATTTAAGTGTTAACACCTCGGAAGGACTTGCCCCCCCGATCATAGTTATTTTGCCCATTGCTGTACTGTTTGTGTTGGGGGGGGGGAGAAGGGGGGAGAAGGGGGGTGTATTTATTTATTTGCCACAGGATTGGTACCGCATGCCAGCGGGGACCCATGGGAACCACCTGAGGGCCCCCAGACACCCACGGGGACCACCTGAGGACCCCCCAAACACCCACAGGGACCACCTGAGGACCCCCGGACACCCGCAGGGACCATTCGAAGGCCCCCAGACACGCGCGGGGACAACTAAAGGGCCCACAGACACCTGCTGGGACCACCCGAGGGCCCCTAGACACCGGCGGGAGCACCCGAGGGCCCCCAGACACCAACACGGACCATCTGAGGACACCCGCAGCCTCTGCTATCAATCATGTGGGGGAATAGGAGGTGGGTATTAGTGTTTATTGTGGGTAGCGGGGGTGGGTGAAGGGGGTATTTGGCCCTTGGTGTGTAGCGGAGGGGTTAAACCCCTTCATTGCCTTAGCAGTTAGCCGCTAAGGTAATGAAGTAGCCTGTAAATGCATTTTTATTGCATGGGATTCATGCCGGGAGTCTCAGGTGCTAATATTAATGGGTATCAAGCCGATGCAGAAAAAAAGCATTTTTTTTCTAAGTCCTGTCTCGGCGTCTCTCAGCAGCTTCTCACCAGCCTCACGCCATCTTTTCCTGGTGTGGGGATGACCTGCAACGTCATTTGACGCCGAGCCATTGGGAGAGGGGGTGCGAACGCTGTGGCTCCCAGGAAGGGGGGTCGCAGCTCAAGATGTTTGTGCACCGCTGCTGTAGAGTATGATCAGTAAACAAACATTTGAGATCCCAGTATCTGCTCTGTCAGTGATCCAGGCAGAGAAGTGGCTCGAAGTTTTCCTTAGTCAAAAAACAACTATAAGGACATGCACAAAATAGCAGAGCATTACCTTTGCCAACTCAGTTTTAAGTTCTTCTTTCTCTTCCTCAGATATTATCTCGGTGTAATCAATGTCTCCTGCCAAATCGTCATCAGTTTCCTGGAGTGGCTGAGTTTCCAAGCGATCTTTAAAGAAAGGAGTCACAAGATAAACTTTCAGAAACATTATAAACATGTACAATGTCCCCTTCCCACCCATAAAACAGACCTATTGTATTTATTTTTTCTTGCACTTTGTTTTAGATTTTTGTGCACTATATGTATCAGGGCACTGCATCTTAGCGCACACCAAGCACATGTAGTGCTTCTAAATTGTAACCCCCTTAGGCACTGTATACATGTCACACATGTACAAAGGACACATATAAAGGACAGTATACAATTGGTAGTATAAAACATGCGGATAGGGTTTACCTTGACATGGTTGCATGCTTGATATGTTTTATCCAAAAGATTGAAATAAATTAGCCATACTTATAAGACTAAAAACATATAGACATTAATTAAATAATTTGTCATTGGATGTGCATTTGGGGCTTCTTTGTTTACTGCTGTATATTTAAAGTCACTTTCCCAGCAGCACTCCAGTTGGCAATTAAATATATATATATATATATATATATATTATATATATAAATATAGAATACTTATTAATATAGGGGTTTTGAGCTTACTAACGTTGTGTATGTCTAATGGTAAATTGTTTGGGTCAGGGGCGGAACTAGTCATTAGTGGGCCCCAGTGCAAGATGAAGAAGAAGAAAAAAAACCCTTACCCCAGGGCCCTACCTGTGAAGCGCGGCCTAGACGCGCTGGCAATGGAAGAAGCCCACCAAGGTGGTGATTGCGGAAGTTGGTCTCGTCTTCCGGTGAAGCCTAGCTTCCATTGTAAGACCACCAGGGTGGGCTCCCTCCAACGTCGGGTAAGGATATACACCACAGTTAGAGCCTGGGGAGTGGGCGTGAAGAAAAGGAGACCTTTAGAAATACCAGAACTCTGTTCCAGCTCTTAAAATAAGTGCCAAAACAGTATTCTGGCCCCTAAAGATGGTGATCTCTGGTGCAGGCAAACCAGCACCTATGGTAGTTCCACCACTGGTTTGGGAGGTATATGGCCCCTCCTCTTAGTGTAAGCTCACCCATCCTACCCATATTTAATCAGCAGGTCCAAGCACACACATGGAAAGGCAGTACGAACCTTTGCTTCAGCAATAAGCATGGGGAGAATATATATATATATATATATATATATATATATATATATATATATATATGTGACAGAAAATATAGACAGCGCCCTTCACACACTATACCTAAATTGCTGCAGCCCTGATAGATGTGGCAAGAAATTGCACCAGGCAAATATGCCCAATAAACAGTGGTGTGAAAATAACTAAATGTATTATGGCAGGAAAAACTAAAAGTGACTATTGGATAAAAACACAAAAGCAAAAAAGAAGTGTGCATAACATATAAAAATAAAAATTAAAAAAAAAGCAATAAAAAAGATATTGCCAATTGATGTGGGTAAAAATGACACTGAGTGTCACTGGGACTTAACTAAAAAATGCAAATATAAAAAATGGGTTCATGTGATAGGCAATGAAAAATTCAATACACGATTATGAACCTATAAATGCAGTGAATATTAAAAATACTTAAGTCCACATGTGTCCATGATAAGTTGATTTGCAAAAGGTCCAGGCTGCTTCTTCTTGGGCTCACCGAACTCCCACAGTACCTATTAGAGAAAAAGAGAAAAGAAGCGCCCGATCCTTGTGTAAAATCAGATGAACAAAGTTTTAATATCTCATGGACAAGACAAATGCACACTTACAATTTGTCTGATAAAATAAAGCATGTTATGGGACCTGCCCATGCACCAACTGAGGACTCCTCGGTCTCTTCTTTGTGTGTGAGTGTCAGTATTGGCTCCAAAAAGGATGTTGCTGTCAGCTGCTGTCTCCAGGGGAGTAATCCTTAGTGTTTGTGAGCACTCAATCTCCACATGCAGCTGCCATTTAGCCTTTCTTCTCACACTTGAAAAAACCTGGAAAAAAATCTTCAGCAAGTCCTGCCTCCTCACGCTGGTGCTGAGAGCTGCCCTGTCACTGTAGGCTCACTGCCAGTATCCCTATCTGGCAGTGAGCCTACAGTGACAGGGCAGCTCTCAGCACCAGCGTAGGAGCAAGGACTTGCCTGAAGATTTTTTCCGGTTTCAGTGGGAAGAAAAGGCTAAATGGAAGCTGCATGTGGAGATTGAGTGCTCACAAACACTAAGGATTACTCCCCTGGAGACAGCAGCTGACAGCAACATCCTTTTTGGAGCCAATACTGACACTCACACACAGAAGAGACCGGAGTCCTCAGTTGGTGCATGGGCAGGTCCCATAACATGCTTTATTTTATCAGACAAATTGTAAGTGTGTCATTTGTCTTGTCCATGAGATATTAAAACTTTGTTCATCTGATTTTACACAAGGATCGGGCGCTTCTTTTCTCTTTTTCTCTAATATATAATATATATATATATATATATATATATATATATATATATATATATAATACACCCACACAACAAACACACACACCACCAACACACACACATACACATACATTTTTTAGATTAGGGCACTTCTGGATTTTAACCAGTTTTAACTGCACTGTAGCCTCACACACAGCACATACAGTGCAGTGGTCCTAAATGTTAACCCCTTAGGCACTGCAGACATGTCACACAGCCCATGCTATTGGCTATATTATTGTTTGTTTTCCTCTTTTCTCTTTGCAGTGGAGTAAATACTAAGCTCACAGTATAACATTGGTAGTATGAGACCTGCTGATAGGGGTCTGAAGTTTTTGCCAAAAGATTATACTAAATGACCCATATTTATAGGAGGAAAAAACATAGAAATGAATTTAATAATTTCACATATTGGATGTGCATTGGGACTTATTTGTTCACTATTTCAGTGGCCATAACAGTTCTTGAGAAGTGTAGATATAGTACGGGCTGTGATGCCTTGAATGGACAGAGGTTATAACTTACATGTACAGTATATCACTTCTCCAGATGTGCTGTCCATGCACCAGAAACGGCTTAAAAGTTCATGTATTATTGCTAACCCCCAGTTAAACACTAACTTGCCTGCTATTATCCAATTATAGACTATTACGATTATCCTATTATAATCACTAGAACCATTGGCAGAGACATGTTCAAGGTGTTACATTTTGGTAAATGATGCACTGTTAAAGCTTGGCCTGTAAGAAGGTTCAAATCATTTTTCAAAGTTTGTTGAGAGTTCCTAACCTGAAATATGGGAAGCATTTACTGCCAACAAGGGGATAATGGGATTGGAAAAAAACCCTCGCTCAGCTATGGTACAGGCGCACGTAAGGGTGCGGTGCACAGCTGGGACAAAATTGATATGAGACTCACAGAAAGAAAAGTTCCCAGACTAAGCGGCACTCCAACTCCTGTGTGGTTATATTAGTAGACACATAAAACTCAATTTTTATTGGGCATATAATAAAATAATGTGCCGCTAAATGGCGACGATAATATCAAAGAAATATATCAAGAAACTCGTCCCTAAAAGCCTGCTACAAAGGGTTAATTGATATGTGCCCCTTTTGCTCCTGTCACGTACTAGTGACTGAGATACAAAATCACTGTTGATGGTATATATATATATTTATATATATATATATATATATATATATATATGTGTGTGTGTGTGTGTGTGTTGTATAAGTATGGTGTTTGCGTGCTACAGCTCTGTAGACACAATGGGACATAGGCCCATCAAAGTCCACATACATAGATATAGGCTGGTATGTGCATAGGTTATCGACAGCGTGTGTCCTGTGAGTAACGACTCAGTGGTTCTACTGTGATCTGGTAATTATTAACCCCTAGTAATGGTAAGATACAATGTATAAGGTTCTTGATTGTAATTAAGCTCTAAATTTTCGATACAGGGGTTTCTAGCGTTTGGTATAGTTTAGGTACTGTACTTAGGCTTTTTTACCATGAAGCAATTACTGTATAAGATCCCTCCTCCAATCTGAGTAATCATTGGTAAGTATGCTGCCTTTTGAGCCAATAGCCTCTGTTAACTGCGAGCCCCAGGGCTTCGGATCCTTGTTAATGGTATGAAACAAAAGAGCTTTGATTGACAAACTAGTAGTATTGTGGAGACATAAGTGTCTTAATTGTATCTATTTGCAGCTCACCAGCAGGCTAAGGGGGCGGCCCCAGTCACTTCTATAGCGCACGGCTCGGCGTGCGCTGTGCTATCAAGCCCCGCACCCCCCAGTCCGGCCGGTCCCAGTCCCTACCTTGTTGCGCACCTTTCCCCAGCGGTGCGCGACAGGTTTTCAGGGAGGCAGGGGAATTTGATATTAGCATCCACGACGGAGGCGTGGCCACGCCCCCGCCGGCGGTTCAGCCAATAAGGGTGAACCAGCCGCGGGACGTCATGGCCACGCCCCCCGCAAACCTACAGGCACGCCCTCTCCCGTCGCAAACCTTCCCTCTCCCCTCAGACCTCCTATCGCGGTGCAGCGCTGTGCAAGCGCCGCCCCCCCGCTGGGCGTGCGTGCCACAGTGAAGACTGGGGACTCAGCCTTAGGCCTCGGACATGGTGGCGCGCGCCTGTACGAGAAGTGATCCGTGGCCTGTAGGATTCTAATGACGTGCACAATAGGGAGGCGTGGTGGAGGCAGGGCTGTGACATCACGTGAGCGTTCTGCCCTCATTGGCTGAACCGCGAAAAATCAGTCGCGCTGTCGCGCTCCATCGTGGTCATGCGCTCTATGGCCTGCCTCATTGAGGTACGGGCTTTTGTTCACGCCATGCGCGAAGTCGCATGGACTATGGATGCGCCCTTAATGTCTATAGTGTATTATATGATTAGACAGTAGCATGTAATTCAGGTAACCTAGTCACAAACAGTGTGTCTCATGGAGCAGTTAAGTAATAGAATAAGCAGACAGGGGCAATAGTAACAAACGTCAGGGCTGCAGACAGATTTCCCGGGGCCCAGGACTAGAGTTACATCCGGTCCTCTGCCACGTCGCCCCCCCAACCCGGGTCGCGCTAAACCCCCCCCGTGTCTGCGGTCTTGCGAGCCCCCCCTCATTTCACACCTCTCAAGCCTCCTCTATTTCCCCCCTCTTCCCATGTACTTCTCTCCCCTCCATCTCGCTCCCTCTTCCTCACTCACCCCCTCTCACTCTCCCCCCTCCAATTACCCAGCTCTCACTCAATCCCCCCCGCCTCGCATGTATTTCTCTCCCCTTACTCCCTCTTTTCCTCACTCAATCCCTCCCTCAACCCCTCTCTCCTCTCACTCGCCCCCACCTTCAATCAATTACCCCACTCTCACCCAATCCCCCACACAAAATACATACCAAAAAACCTCACCCGCCTAAATACATACAAACCCCCCACACCCCAAATACATACCAAAAAAACACAAATACACCCACACCCCATAATACATATACAAATACCCCACCCCCAAAACATATAAAAATACACCCACCACCCCAATACATATACAAATACCCCACCCCCAATACATATAAAAATACCCCCCATACATACAAAAATACCAATACATATAAAAATATACCTCCCAACCAATACATAAAAAATACACCCAATCCATATAAAAATACACCCCCCATACATATAAAAATACACCCCCCAATACATATAAAACACCCACCATAATATAAATAAAAATACACCCACCCACCCATACATATAAAAATACACCTCCCATACATATAAAAATACCCCACCCCCAATACATATAAAAATATACCTCCCTACCCAATAAATAAAAAATACACCCAATCCATATAAAAATACCCCCCCAATACATATAAAAATACACCCACCCCCCTAATACATATACAAATACTCCCAATACATATAAAAATACCCCCCCCAATATATATAAAAATAAACCCCCCAACCCAATACATATCAAAATACACCCCTCCCCAATATATATATATATATATATAAAAATACACCCACCCCTCAAATACAGATAAAAATACTCCCCCCAAATACATACTGTATATAAATACCCTGCCAATACGTATAAAAATACTCCCCCCAAATACATATATAAATACCCCCCCAATACATTACCTCCACTGTGTCTATATAGATAAAGCATTAAATGAGACTTCAAAAACAGAGGATGACATATAAGAGAATCTGTGTCATTTCTTCCCTGTGTTTTTGGTAAAAACTCAAAGGAAAGCACTTACTCCTCATTAAAACGCAAACAGCAGGGCAGGGATATTTATTCTTTGTTTACCTATTGGGTTTGAAATTCAAAATGTAATAATTAAACAACAGGTACTATATAGAATAAAATCTATCTGCCAGTAAAAAAAATAAATCCCATAAATATAACAGCAACATTTACATGTTGCCAGATCATTGAACATTGAAGAATTGTATTTCAGTACCAACTTACTAACTATCTCAGTTTTTAATCATAAATGTCTGAAAAATGACCGTATGAGCTTTATTCGGCAACCCTTCTGAAGCAACTCAAAATTACCTAACAAGGTTAAAGGTTGCTAATGAACGTCTATCATCCTTATTTGTTGTACAGGCAGTCCTCGTTTTACAACGCTTCGCTTTACAACGAATGGCTTATCCAACGCTATGCAATGCATACCTATATTCATTTTTACAACGCCAAAATGGCTTATCCAACGCTCTTAAGATGATTTGCAACGTTGTGTATGTGTGTATATATATACACATTCACATAAACAACGTTGCAAAGCGTCGTAAGAGCGTATATATATATATATAATATTATACTATATAATATTATATTATACTATATAATATATTATTTATTATGTTATATTATATATATAGTATAGTATATACACTATATAATTTATGTGTGTGCTGCATATCTTATTGCCGGCATAAAATATTTGATGTATTTTAGTGTTAAAAATGCCTTCAGGAACGGAAACTTTCATTTAAACAGTGTTCCTATGGGAAAACGTGTTTCACTTTACAACGTTTCGCTTTACAACGCCATTTTGAGTAACGCATTGTGTCGGATAACCGAGGACTGCCTGTATGACACTTTGGGGCACCCAATCTGATACTACAGCACCTCTCATTCAACTCAATGGGAGTTAATGCCGGATCAGGATCACTAATTCATACTGGGGCTTTATAAATGTGACCCTTCGAAAATATAGTCCAAAGTATAAGAAAAAGTAATTATCCTTCACACTTGGACTCAGATGGTGATACTCTATTCAAGATGGTGCTTGTGACATGGTCCTCCTTAACTATCTGCAGGAAGCGTCCAAAGCAAACAGATACTATAGCAGGACTCACACACACAAATTCATTCAGTGAACCATTGTATTGCCTCTGACATGTACCAAGAATGGACAATAATTACCCTTGGGAAAGAAGGGGAAAAAAGCAGCATAATTCCCACCAAACAGTGGTGAAGTGACCTCATCCTAATTATTAAATATAATTGAGTGTAGAATAAAAGTCCTAATAGTGGTGTTCACCCTTCCTTAGTTAAATCAAATAATGAATATAAAAGAAATAACATTAAAAAAATGACTTAACTATCACATAGCAAAGTGATAATAATAGAGATATAATACAGTAAAGATTGCAGCAATTATAGTTATAGTAGACCCACTAGAAAGTTTATATGTGAAGGTTAAAGCTGCAGTTCAGTCAATATACTGCATGTGTGTTTTTTTTAAATAAATCAGTTCTGTAGTAAGAAAAAATACTTTTAGCATTTTCTGTTTTTAAAAAAACAACTTTTAAAGACCAATTTTCTTGTATTCTATTTTAACAGCCATTTGCTAAGGCACTGCCCCTTCATGTCCTGTCACAAGCCCTGGCACACCCCTTTGTCAGCCCTGCCCTCCCTCTAGCACATGTCAGTGCAGGATTGCTCATGAATATTCATGAGCTTCCACTGACAGACAAGCAGAATATAAACAGATCCCTTCACTAATTATGTCACCAAATTTCGACCTATCAATACATGGAGAAAGAATTGACCTGCAGCTATACAGTTCTTTAGGTAATTAGAGATTGCACACATAAAACTATTCAAGTAAAAAAAAAAAAAAATAATAAAAAAAAAAGACTGAACTGCAGCTTTAACACGCAATGTAATGATTAGAGATCCTGAAGGCTACAATGTAACAAAAAATGGTTACAAACGATCAAAAATACTTTAATTTGTGTCAAAACCTGTATCCATGTCAATTTGGTAGAACAGCAGTTTCACTAAAAAAAGCCTGTATATGTATATAATGCTCTAATTTGAACGAAAAAACAATAACAGTAGAAAAACATGCAATAAATAGTATTACTTCTAGGTATGGGGAGTATTTATATAAAAAGTATATGGGATTGTATATAGTAAAAGATATCTACAGTAGCAATACTGCTGTATTAACATATAATTTATAGTAGGAAGAGGGTCTTATTATAGACCTGTGTGAGGGGTGGATATAACATAATTCAATGTTTTCTTATAATCAGGTAAATATCCCATTCATATTATAGATTTTGACTGAATATATGAGTTCGGACATATTCAGTAAGCAAATAGACTAAGAAAAAATTATGTTTATGGTAATAGATCTACAGTATAAAATAGGAGGACCACAGTGTATTGAATGGGAATGCATCAAGTAAACAGCTGAGTGCAGAAAGTGTAGAAATAAAAAGGATTTTGTAGTCCAAAGAAAAGGGACTATTTTGTGCCTAACATTTACTAAGGTGTGGTCTAATACTAAACATAAATATAGGTGTCCCTACAAAGGTACCATTCCTTACTATCTATAAAATACGCTGTCACCCAGTGGCGAAGAGCAAGGTATACATAGAGGCATGTACTGTAGTGCAGGGGAGCTCAATCTTTTTTCCCTGCGCCCCCCTGCCATCTGTCCCCCTCTCCTCATGCCCCCACCCCTGCTTACCTTGCTTCAGACGTCCTGGAGTCATGACGTCATATTGCCATGGCGACGCGTGACCAGGAGCGTCTGAAACAAGGTAAGTAGAAGTTTACAGAGGCCCTGTAGCGCCCCCTGCATTAATTTAAATGTGTTCGGGAAGCGTGAGGGGGTCCTCTGTAAACCCCGCACCCCCCGCCGCGAGGTTTGCGTGCCCCCCACTGTGTGCACCGCTGCTGTAATGTATTGATCAGCATATAGCACATAGGATTTAGCATCCCGACAAAGATGCTTTCCCTGCCGTTACCTTAGAGCAAGGGTGAGCAAACTTTTTATGCCGAGCCCCCCTTTTCATCCATGAAATTTCTCGGGTCCCCCCTGCCTGATCAAAATCACATGAAAAAAAAACCTTTATTAAACGGTATACAATGTAAATACAAATATGTCTAAATACTTATTTCAACAGCTCATGCTTGCAAAATTAGGCTGCGTCCACACTGCCACTGAGAGCGGTGACATCACCAACTCTCCAAGCATGAGCACAGCGTGTCCTGCATAATTTTGCAAGCACGAGCAGGTGTGCATGGATCGGGGCTATTTTTGTGTGTGTGTGTGTGTGTGTGTGTGTGTGTGTGTGTGTGTGTGTGTGTGTGTGTATTGTGTGTGTGTGTGTGTGTGTGTGCGCGCATTGACTGCTGCTGAGCGCGCTTCAAAGTCAATTTTGTTTGTCTCCCCAAGCTCCAAGCTTTGGAGAGCGTACGCCCCCCAGTTTGCGCCCCGCTGCATTCAATCACAACACACACACAATCACAACAAAGATACAGCACACACACACAATCACAACACACTACTATCACAACACACACTTAATCACAACCAACACACACAATCACAACACACACACAAACAATCAATCACAACTAACACAGACAACACACACACTCAATCACAACACCCACACACAATCACAACCAACACAGACAACACACAATCAAAACACACACACAATTACAACCAACACAGACAAAACACACTCAATCACAACACAGGCACAACACACAATCATAAGTCACACACTTTCACCTGGGGGAGGAAGTACTACTGTACTGCATGCTCCTGTCCCCCATGCTGCTGAAAACTGGGCCAGGTAACACAGGAGGAGGAGGGGATATCTGTGCGCTGGGAAGGAAAGCTCCCTGCCCCCGCAGCTAGCCACAGCACAGAGAAGCAGCAGCACGGAGCTTTTGGCCGCTCGTGCACAGCTCTGCCCGCCCCCAGGTTTTGCCGTACGCTGCCTGCGCCTCCTAAATAATCTTGCGACCCCCCAAGGGGGCGCGCCCCCCAGTTTGCGCACCGCTGCCTTAGAGCATGTTAGGGTAAATATGTAATGCATTTCAAAATAGAAGCTCCTGGTTTGGATACACTACAGATGCAGCCTTATGGTTGGTCGCGCTGCCACCACTAAATTCGCTGCGGCACCGTGTTTTCTTCATCTGTGCTCGCGGAGTCACAGTAAGGAGACTTAATGGCCCATCGGGATTAACACAGCGGGGTTCCTGCATCTGATTGGGACTCATGCTGTGTGAATCCTACCGGGCTGCACCTCTCTGTAAGAGACACGCAATAAGAGTGAGACTGAATCAGTCACTACCTGCGCGCCTCTAACAAGCGATCACATGGGTTTTATTTTATTTTGATAACACAGTATTGAAGCAAGAGGTCTCCGGAGCTGAACCAAATTAATTTCAGACCCGGGAACACTCTGCTTCCCGAGTTACAGGCCCCGGGTATGGGGTGCTTGTATCCCCGCCATGTTTAAATTCTTTGGCGTCACGGCCCACGTGACCGGGACCTTCAAATAATGCAGGGAGATAATGGCACCCCATAATGGGGCCTGTAACTCGGGAAGCAGGGGGTCCCCGAGGCTGAAAGGAATGCGGTTCAGCTCCGGAGACCCTCTGCGTCAATACTGTGTTATCAAAATAAAATAAAAGCAGCTTCATTACCTTAGCAGCTAGCAACTAATGCAATGAAGGGGTTAAGCCAGAGTACCTGGTTTATTGGGGGTACAGGGGGTGGGTGAAGGGGGTAGTTGCCCCAGGTTAGGTTGTTAGGCCTACTGGGAAGGTTACAGGGGGGGTTAACCCCTTCATTACCTTAGCATTAGTAACCACTATGGTAATGAAAGGGTTACTCCCTCCTACTACCCACCCTAGTGTCCTAACCACCCACCCTGGGGCATCTATCTCCTTCACCCACCCCCTCTACCCCCAATAAACATTACAGTACAAACACCAATACACCCATTGATTGCCAGTGTGGTTACCTATGCCCTCAATGGGAGCAAAGATAACCCCAATGGAAATGTATGGGCACCCTACTACCCACCCCCTCTAGCCCCCCCCCCCCCCCCCTCCAACACATACAGTACAGTAATTTGCAAAATCCCTATTATCCAGATTTGGACAATAGCGCATTTGCCCATTAAAAAATAAATCATAAACAAAACATTACCCAGCCAGCATATAGTAAATTAAAGTTGTACTTATCCCTGCCAGGATAAAGGCCATCCTCGTCCTTCTCATCTTCAGTGGGCACCAACAGTAAAATAAAAAACTAACTACTGGCCTGTAACCCCTTAATCACCCTAGCGGTTATTAACAACTATGGTAATTAAGGGGTTAACTCTCCCTCCGGCTACCCACCCGGGAGGCCTAACCACCCTCCTTAGGGCAACTAACACACCCCCTCTACCCATTGTCACAATATGGGCATGGATTGCCACAATGGCAATGAACGGGCAAGCTACAAATAAAAAAACAAGCATTGAATAAGATACATTACATTTCAATTTTAAAAAAAAAACATTTGCCATAACGGGGCTGTAACTCGGGAAGCAGGGGGTTCCCAGGACTGAAATGAATGCCGTTCAGCACCAGAGACCCCTTGCCTCAATGCTGTGCTATTAAAATAAAAGCCGCAAGATCGCCTGTTAGAGGTGTGCAGGTAGAGTGACTGATTCAGTCTCACTCTTACTGAGCGTCTCTGACAGGCAGGTGCAGCCCGGTAGGATTCACACAGCGCGAGTCCCATTCAGACGGAGGGACCCCGCTGTGTTAATCCCATGGGCCATTACCGACTGTTATGCGGTGCGCCACGGACCGTAAAGGCATTGCACACGGTTGACCAGCATGTTCTCGCAACCGCGTGACTGACCATAGCGCTACATCTGCATATGCTAAGATATATTAGCATACGATAGCACTCAGCTTTCCTATGAAGGTGCTTCACTCTACTAGGGTAGAGGGCTGTCCTGTAGAATCCATGCAAAGAGCCTTATATTAGAAAGCTCAATATATATCTTAGGCGACTCACAATAGCTAAAGGCATATTAGTAGAGCTTTCCTTTAAAGAAGGGGCCACGTTTTACCAATGACTATAGGCATGATTATAAAAAGCAGTTCACATGATTATCTTCGTCTATACAATCAGGGAACAATATCCCTAGTGTAAACAACCAGGAAGCCTCTCTACGTAATACATTTGTAATCTTTTCACCTCTGACTTTTACATGTTCCAAGATCTAAACGCATAGTTGTGCTACATTGTTAGACTATTGGCAGTAAAAAGTAGTGTCTCAGTGAGTAAAGGCACTGAGTCAGATAACAAGGACACAGGGTTTCAATCAGGGGAACCTTGGACTTCATCTCCGTGTGCCTCTGGCATAAAAAATATAGATTGTAAGCTCATCTGGCCAGGGAGTGTGTCTGTAAAAATCCTATGTACAATGCTGCTTACCGCGTACTATATTGTAATTGTGAAGCACTTTGAGTCCCATTGGGAGAAAAGTGATATATCAAATTAAAGTTATTATTATAAAATGACTTACTATTGATGAGTCCTCATTGTTATTATGAATATTTGATTTGTGCTAGTATAGGTGTTCTTTATGGTTCTGGAGGATTGTCCAACATATATTTTCCCACATTGACATTTGAGAGCGTAAACAAAAAGTATAGTTTTTTTTTTTTTACATCTGTAATTGGTTTACCGTCTCCTTTGATAATGCTACTACAGTGTCCATGGTATAAACATGGGAAACTTCCTATCTTGGGTGTCAATACAGCTGTCTAGGTGGTGTTGAGATATCAGCTGTCACTATGATGATATTTTTACACCACTTGTAAGAAAACAGTGGATCGTTTTTTAATAATTCTCCAAATGTAGGGTCTTTGTCTAAAATATTTCAGTATAATGTGTAGAGTTTTTTTTATAGTCACTACAGTAGATAGTAACTATGGAGATTCTATTGCTTGGTTAGGAGCAAGTAAACTCTTGGTATTTTAGAGACTGGTAGATAAATTCAATGTGCTACAGTAAGCTGGCTCTATGGTAAACCATTATTGGTAGCTTGGGGTTGCCTTTTTTTTTTGCTGCCACTAAATTATTCCTATGAGTAAAGGTATGTTTGTGGTTTGTTTTGTTTTTATACCAAGGCACCATCCCATTAAATTTTGGATCACCTACAAAGTTCTCCTCCTTAGCTTCAAGGCTCTCCCCTGATCTGCTCCTTTCTACAATATGGGCTTTGATCTCTCGCTGTACCCCTGCTCATCTCTTGTGCTCTACCAATAATGGTCTCTTTTACACCCCTTTCACCTCTACTGCTCTCTCTCGCCTAAAATATTTTTTCTTCATTGCACCTTACCTGTGGAACACCCTCATACACAGTATATGCCAAGCAGCTTCCCTCCCCACCCTTAATACAAACCTTAAAACTCACCTCTTAAATGAAGCAATTCAATAGCCTGGACTCATTGTTACTGTCCCACAACCACTGTCGCTCCTACAGTACCAACTATTGTGGCCAAGCACTGCCATCTACTGCACATATTCCCTCACCTGCTGTCTCTGTAAGTCTCACAACAAAGAACTTAGATTGTAAGATCTCTAGGGCAGGGATTTCCTATCCTATTGTCTGATTTTTTTTTTTTGTTGCACTTATTATATTGTAATTCCCCGTACTGTATTTTTGTAAAATCATAGGTTAGTGTAAATGTAATTGTGGGATGTTTATCTTCTGTGCCCTTACAAATGAAGATGATATCTGTACATCTGCGCCAGTCTTTTATGAGGAGTATGCATGGTTGGACATGTACAAAAAAAGCTTTTTTTCAATGTGGTACATGTAGAGTATATAGCATAATATATGATCATTAGGATGACGTCACTTCAATACTGTGTAGCGAGAACTAATAGTCTGTTTGTTTTACTTTCACAAAGGTGTTGATTGTCTGGTCTTGGTACATGTCTCTGCCTAACCTGAGGAAGGTGGTTAGCCGACGAAACGTGCCTTTGCATGTGTTGGTACAGTATATACAATGAATGGTTCACTGAACCCATGAATTTAGATGTGTGCGAATGCTGCTATCACTTTTCTTTACACAATAGAGTCTAGAATAAATTTGTCTGTGGATCTTTAAACTCAGTTTGTCTGCTGTCAAAATTGACCTATTAAAAAGTAATTGGCCAGGAAAACTTCCAGCACACCACTTGGTTTGCACCACAGATGCTCAGAAGAGATCCACCATTTAGAATATAATAAAGATCTCAGGGAAGCAGGAACACATACAGTACTGCATAACATACACCTACAGTATGCAGGAAATCCCGCTGGAGGGTCTCACCTTTAAGAGTGTCTCTATACAGTATAGGCCTGGGTCTGGTCCCAGACAGCAGGCCGCGCACACAGCATGCGTCCGCCACAGATGTGCTCACTAATGTGCTAAGGGGAGCGTTCCTGTCTTGGAGCCTTCCCTACCGCACACAAGGTAATAGTGATGGGGGGTCTAGCTGGGACCTAAGGGAGTATCTGGCCTAGTCCAGCGGAGCACTTCTCCCTGGACCTTACCTATTGGCTGTGCTCCCACCATGTGGTCTTGCAGCCTCTAGTGCTGCTGGGACTTGCAGAGCCTTTGGTAATGGCCGCTGCACTAGTTAGGTACTGCGCATGCGCGACCCGTCTTCTGCACATGTGCAGACACTCAAGATGACGACGCCCTACAGATAGAACCGCTGCGGAGCTCCGGCGACCCGCTCGCCACGCTATCGCCTGCAGCCTACCGGAGGGAGTACCTGAGTCCTATCTGGGCTCGCATGCAGCGCTGGTGGCACCCGGCAGCCCTCCCCCCCCCCTTCATGCACCCTGGACCGGGAGAAAGGAATAGAGGCTGGGGCGCTCCCTTGTCCAGGGCATCCGGCAGGAACCTGACGAAGCATCATTGCGAAACGCGTAGTTCCCTGCCGGGGCCCATACCGCATTACCGGAAGGACCCCAACAGCCTTGTGGACATCCGGGTAAGCCCTACCCTTCCGGTATCAGCCACGCGGACTGCTGGGGGTTGGGTGTGGGTCAAGGGGGGGGATACAACCGGAGTGGAGGAGGAACCGCCCATCGACGATCAGGCTGCAGCTGGGCTATTGCCAAAGCCCTTGTTGTATTGGTAAGTGTTTTAATATTCTTCTTTTATGATGTATAAGACTTAATCTCCACCGTAACCCACTTACCGGTTCGGCCTCTTTTTTTTTGAATCGGGGCACCGGCGGAGCAAAGAAGCACTTACATACCACCTCCATAAGGGAGTAGGCAATCACCCATACACCAGCGAAAAACCCCGTTTTACTTCATTTACCAGCACCGCACACACTCCAGCAGACGAAGGATAAGGAAACCACCAGTGTGGACGCAAACACTCAAATAAACGATATACTGCCAACAAGCATCACGACTTTTAGCCAGACAGCAGGCTGTTTTTTTAGCTGTTTTCACTGTTTTTTTACTGAGATAGCCCCCAGCATCAAGTGCTTAATGTTCTGGCAGCAGGCTGCACACAAAGCGCGCCCAATATAACCGGCCCCCACACTCCATAAGTGATATATTGGATTGGTGGGAGGATTTTATGGAGATTGGCCAATGCACGCTAAAACCACCAGCCAACCACCAAGAAACCCTCTTTTCGCCATTGATGAAAGTATTATTTAGTTTACTTAGACATCTGCATCGACTAGCCCCACAAAACCCAATATCCAGTCTTTTATCAAGCATGTTTTTAAAGACTTTTTTTATATGTGTTGGATCTCAGCCAGTGTCGGTTTAAGTAAAGGGGGGATCCAAGCATTTGGGATCCACGGGGGCATTATTGGGGGAAGGAAACAACCCACATGAGATGACGGTAGACAGGTTTTAATTTAATATTTTTTTTATAATTTAGGCTGAAACTAATCAGTCTGATCACCTATTATTCTCTCTTTTCACCCTTGCCTGAGTCTGGCGAGGAAAAGAAAGCGAACGAAAAAAAAAAAAAAAAAAAAAAAAAAAAACCGTGGCTGCCAACCCCATCCACCGATTCTACTGTCATTATAAGAAGTATCCAGGCTCTATACTTCTCTACAGGTCCACCAGCTGCAGAAAACAAGGAAAGGGACAAGTCGATACACTACTCCCCTTATTTGGTTATACATTAACAACATAGGCACACACCCACAAAGCCTAAATAAACAAGGGCGGCGCCCCACCAGCCTCTATCCTTTATGCCAAATCTAGACCAACAACCTGGTGCAGCACCCTAACTGTTACAACATGGAAATGAAGAACTAATAGAACAATAGGAGACATCAGTGAGACAAAGAAATGCAATTCACTAAAAGATTGCTGGTTGTTGAGAAGATAATATAGGACATAAAAGGAAAGAGAAGTAAGAGACGGCCGGATCGGGAGACACTGACACCATCAATAATGAGCTTATGACAAATGCGAGACACTGTTAAAAAAAGAGCAGACTAAAAAAAGTTGTGGGACAAAGTGCGTATATACTCCCACAAAAATATTTAGATGCCCCAAACGTTATAGCCACGAGGGATACGTTTTCCAGAGCAAGTTCGATTTGACTTATCAGAGAATATCAATGCATATGGAGAAGACGCTATGGATACATGCTCATACACTAATGAAACTATGATCATGAGACACCATAGCAAACCCTGTCAGGAGATAGGACCAGGGAGGGTATTCAAAATTCAGAAAAGACTCAGCAACCCTATAATGGATAACACCCACCTTCCAAAAATAGGGACAAAATTAAAAAAACTAGCCAGATGGAGAGAGATAACAATAGGAGAAAGAAACCTTTTATAGAATCAAAAAACAAAAATATATTAGGAGAGACGAGAGGAATTATTCTAGTCGTGCCTCAAAACCCAGATGAGAAACAGAAAATCACTCCCATTACACACGAGCACACCAAGGGAGCGCAACTCAGAAAACATTCGAATATAAAAGAAGGACAACAGCTTAAGCCGATAATGTCCCAACACTTCCAAACACACAATCCAACACAGATTACTCCAAATCAAGCGGCCAAAAAAACGGAAAGACCAAGTATGTAAAATTCAGACACGATGAAAAAAAGCCCTCTAGGGAATGGATACCAAGGGAATATGAACAACCATAGATGTTTGATTCGTTTTCCCAGACACGGCATTGCTCCAAGAAGCAATAACAACTAGCACATGGGGTTTTATTTCTCTTACCCCCCTTATCAGATCAATCGCCCACTATGAGACGATTAATTGAGCCGTAACATCACGTCGCTGAACGAAATATGCAAGTCGATTACTCCACTCTACCATCAACCCATTTATCGATAACCATTAATGGCAGTTGGTAGGTCCGTGATTCCCCACTCCCGTGACGTAGAATTAATCCGATTGCAGGAGCTCTCAATTCCCCCTTAATTGTTTCGAGCTTTCCAAAAATTACTCCTACGCCCTCAGCTCCACTCCGGACTACCTGTCGCCCTTATATTAATGAATAAGACGTGCTCATCTAGTCAATTCTTGTGAAGGGGCCGGCCTAACACGGGCGAGGAAGATTATGAAAAATACAATTAAAGAACAGGGAGCTACGTGTAGATCCGGTAACAGAAAAAGGGAAAAAAATTTTTAAATCGACCAAAACACGACAACAAAGAAATTACAATGTGAGTATCATAAACAGGGCAGAATCCCCCAATGACAATTTTTTTTTTCTATTTTTTATCTTTTTAGAAATGTTGTTTAAGTAAACCTTAAGACCGGATGTAACATGCACACTGCGCAGCTGAGAGCCCCTTTATTGGACGTGTACGAAAAACGATGGCGGCTTTATTTGAGGTACCCGGCCTATTGGGCTGACAAAAAGTTACAGACAGAAAGGATACTGGAGATAATGGGCGGTCCCTTTTTGACCTTACCGTGTATTCTGTCGAAAAGCTTCTTAACACACCTAACTATTAAGGACGTGTGGCTGACGAGTCATCCATTTGTCCTTTTGTTAGGTCTTGCGTCCTTTTCGTTTCGGTTGTTGTTTGCCACGATACTAGACATGCATCGTCGGGTCGGGGGGGTGTTGGAGAGTTGGTGTCTGTAGGTGTGAGAAAAACACAAATACGGGGTAATTCACTTTGCAATCAGGATAAGATATCTAGGAAAAAAGCGATGAATTGCGATATGCGGGTGGTGGGGGACGGGGCGAGGAGAGAGATGGGCGAACAGGGGAGGAATGTGGCAAGAGGGGGACAAAGAAGAAAGCCGCGCCACCACGACAGCCGCCCGCACAGGACGCTCGGAAGTAAACGTGGGTGGCCCCACAGCAGAAGACAGGAAAGGCGTAGAGAAGAGAAGGTAAGCAGACAGAAAGAGTAAAGAAGAAGGAAGGCAAACCTGTACTGAGAATGAAGAAAAGAATAAAGGACAGAAAAAGTAGAATCAAATAGCACGATAGGGTGCCAAGTGGAAAGGGAGAGAGGGAGGCATGTAGGAGAGCAGCAGAGTAATGCCCCAAGGATCAGCAAGGGCGGGGCCACCAGAACCACCCAAAAACTAAAAGGCCAAAGAACAAATGAAAACTCGCAAAAATAAAACTAAAAAAAAGACCACACGAGGGTGAAAAACGGGGGAGGAAGAAAGGTCAGCAGAAAAAAAGACCAAGCAAAACAATAGAATAGTAATAATTTTCAACCTGAGTGACAACAAGACTCTAAATAACGAAACAATGTATAGTCTCAATCAAAACGGGCCTCAATTTTGGACCGTAAGCCCCTCAAGTTTGGATAAAGCAGGATGTGAAATTGTGTGAAAATCGCAATGACACAGCATCCCAAGAGGTCCGGTTTTAAAACCTTTACATAGACGCCCACCCACACAAATTTCAATTACGACAATCCACACTGAAAAAAAATTATTCTTATATAAAGATCGGAGAAAAAGGTAGGGGGGGGACGGGAAAGGGGAAAGAACAAACAGAAGGAAAAGTGAGGACACCCCGCGTATTGCGTCATTAGAAGAGGTTTTAATTTCAAAACACAACACCCTGCAAAAGAAAAATCCAAATTCTACCCAAGCTGGCGGCCATCAATAGCCATATAATATAGAATCCACCCAAAAAATACAGGAAGGACTTCGACAAACTTTGGACAAAGATAAAAAGAATGTAAAATCAAACACAACCTAACACTAAAAAAAGGGGAAAAGAAAGCGGCTTTTTTTAAAAAAAACTAGGAAGAAGTAAGTCAATAACGAGTTTTGTAAACCGGCAGACAAAAAAGGGGGGGGGGAGAGTTAGTAGTCATCATGGAAACCTCTAACTACAGACAAGACGGAGACAGGGATCCTTTCGGACACGACGGAAATATGAGAATCTTACAACAAACCCCCACAAAAAAACTTCTGCATAGAATACTTAAATCAAATTGACAATGGGGGTAAAACATTAGGGTGTTATAAACATCAAAAAAAAGAAAAAGACCAATACTATAATGTACAATTCCCCGTGTGATTGCCAATATCTTTTTATTCTACCCAACATACTAACAAAAGCCTTTGGACAGCCGCCCCCCACGGTGACCTATTAATCTTCGGTGAGGGGATAGGCTCTCTCACTTCAAGGACTTCAGAATACAGAGACATCTCCTACAACCTTATGGTGCGGAGATGACAAGGATGACAGTGCATTTATCTTCTTTAGAGGGACACAACAACAATACTTAGTATCTGATTTTAGAACAAGTAAGTAACATGGAAAAGGCCAGGACTCTATACTTTGCACACTGCCGATGTGACATTCCCTATATACACAATCAATCACCACGAAAGACGGCAATCTCATTGTTTTGTTGATTATTAGATAGGACACTCGTCACACCGGACCAAAAACATGCACAAGACAAAAAAGACATTTATCTTAGAAAGAAGTATTAACTTCATTTTAAAACAAACCTCTTCAACTTCGACGGGAAACCTTTCCTCCAAAAAATGCGGAACGGCAATGGACAAAATTCGCACCAGCTCGCTACTCTCTTTATGGATATCTGGGAACAAGACACTATTTGGTTCCCCACACGAATTCAGCGCAGAGACTATTTATAGTCGCTTATGGCGAAAGATATTATTGATGACATCCTCTCCATCTGGAAGGAAAGCGAAATAGATCTGAATTGAAACGTTTTCTGGAAATATCAACACCAACGAAAACTAAATCAAAATTCACACTTTGCACAGACCAGCAAAGTCTCAAGAGACTTCTTAGCCTCAACACTATGTTGAGAATTAACACACTCAAAACAAAAAACATTCTTTAAGAAAGTAGATGCAAAAACTTATCTACTGACTGTGAAAACAAGGCTGCCACCAAAGAAGTGGCTTTCCAACACCACCCGTGCCAATTTCCGCCGAATATTAAGGCGAAAAAGTGACAGGGCTCTAGAAAGTGAGCCCGAAGGTACGTCGTCAGCTTGTAGTAGTTGTTTCAATGTGATCAGTAGAGCGAGAAGGCAGTTTTAGTAGAGTTTGACAATAAGGTCTTCTTTTAGAGAGATGAGCAAGCAGGGACTTCCCTAAAAGGATTAGAGTCAGTAATAAAGGGTAAAATAAAAACACACTCGAAGAATCCATTAAACAAACATGCTCCTGCAAGAAAATGACATTCTTTAAACAGCCAATAAACAGAAAAGAGAATGACTTTAATGCCCCATTCTTAACCCCATACAGCAGGATTCGGGCAGAAATTCAACAAATATTAAAACAAAAACACTGGACATCTTTTATAGGGATGACACCCTCAAAAATTAACTCCCAGAAAAGACAAGGGTCATTTTAAACGAGGCCCGAGATAATATAAAACCAAGCTAGCACCTAGGGCTGTTAAGAAACAGACAACTCAAAAGGATAGCAATGGGTTTCCGGCGCTTGCGGTCATATCCCTGATGTTGGTAACCTTTTTAATTTTCCAATGTCAACGTTCCGTTCTTCGGTCTCCCGTGTCCCCTTCGCATTTCTATGGCGAGCTCCGTGCCTTGTTGCTGTTCAGGAGGTGGTCGGGGCTCCCCCCGGTAGCGTCGGGGAGCTTTTCACTCACGCTGTTGACGCACCTAGTCCGTCTCCTCTCTTGGGTACTTTTTTACTCGAGCCTAGTGTCTAATATTTTCTGGCTCTTTGGGCGTCCGGTCGCCTCCGGGGAGCCCTTGCGCACCTTTCATTTGAGTGCTATGGTCTCGGGAGTTGGGCGGAAGGCGCTGTCCCTGCATGGCATCGCTTTGGAGTGTTTGGTGGTTAGGCTATCAAACAGCAAAAGGTTTTTTTTTTTTCAAGTGCAGAACTGACCAAAGCTGTAACAGGGGCTCCGGCGACAAAATAATTCTCATCGAGAGTAACAGGTGAAACTGAACAAGTTAATGACTGCACAGTTCATCCACTGCAAGAGGATCACGTAGTGTAGCTATAAACTCCCCTGTGGACTACAGTATGTCGGCCCCGTCCAGTCGACCCTTAAATTCGAATACTAGAGCATATTGGAATTCGACCGGGCAGAGCTATGCCCATAGCGTGTCCAAAACATTTTTTCAATAAAACACCAAGGAGACCCTCGGCCTCACCTATTAGAGCCTATAGAACATACCACGCCCTTTCTGGCGAGGAGGCGACTAGACTAACCAAACTAGCCAGGAAGGAAAATCCTAGTTGATTAGCAAATTGAAAACTGCTACGCACCCCTAGGACGTCAACATATGAGATAGATTATGGGGCAGTGTTTAAAAGAGGTCACAAGATTGGTGCATTCAGAGTAACGTCTAGGAGCATGTGGTTCGTCTGCTTTCGGACCCCCCGGGGATCCTCGTATCAAGCCACCTTATCCTCTTCCCCTCCTGATCACCTAGTCTCTACCCCCTTTACCTACATGTTACCTCTTCGTTTCGATTTTATTCTATTTTTATTACACCACTGTATCCCCTTCTTTTCTCTATTCCCCCTAGTACCCGCAACTAGTGAGGATCTGACTTGTGCAAATCACCCCTCTGCATTGGGTATTCGAACCCAAACATTGCACTGTAATATCAGCAATCTGGTGTAGCTATCCTAAACCACTAAGCACACAGATATTGAGTGACTAATAATTGGGACCCTGGATTCGAATCCCCGACAGCGCCCACTACATGAACACCCAGGTATTTAAGTCTCTAAGTCTTTAATGAGTGGGAATCAACTCATACACTTTAAAGACATCCCTGAAATTCATATTTCCTATTGAACCCTGAGAAACACACAATTCTGATACCATATATTTTATCCCTAATTTTTAAACATTTTTTTAGCATATATTTTTTTCACATTTTTTCATGTTTTATATAAAGCCATTAAGCATTATTTTTAATGAAGAGACGTATGATGTGATTCATTCACCATACATGCACTCCGGCAAATTTCTTCATTCCATATGAAATTATTTTATATCTTTTTTACTGCATATCCCCTTAACTACTAAACCACCTACCAGCATAGTACAACAGCTATGTATATCATATGAGGATTCGAATACAAGCTTTAGTACAAAGTAACCATGTCACAGCACCCATTTTTATGAACTTGTATAAGAAGTATGTACTGTTTTATGAGCATTTTGTATTTTATATTCTTATTTATTTTTCTTGAGTGCTTAATTGCACACCCACATGTGAAACAATCAAGCTCCAGGCAATCCTATATGAAGGAGTGACCCACATGTAAACAATTAACTGTTTGACCCATTTTACATAAACTGTGTAACACTTTGCATCTTTATTACATCTACCTCTTTTCCCCCATTCGCTCACCATAAACAAAAACCAATATATACAATCAAAAAAAGACCACCAATGATGTATAGCTTTGTATTATCATAATAATTGGAACACCAAGTGATTGTAATCAATCAATTAACCAGCTTCTTTGACCTATAAAAGGGAAGATCCAGGGCATCCGGCAGGAACCTGACGAAGCATCATTGCGAAACGCGTAGTTCCCTGCCGGAGCCCATTACCAGAAGGACCCCAGCCAGCCTGTTGACATCCGGTAAGCCCTCCCCCTTCCGGTTCCCGCCATCGGACGCGGGGTCACGGGGGATACACCGGTCGGAGGACGCGCCATCGAACGATCAGGCTGCAGCTGGGCTATTGCCAAAGCTGTATTGTAGTGTTTTATTCTTTCTGCTGTATATGACTTAATAAACTCACCTTAACCCACTCACGGTTCCGGCCCTTTTTTTCTTTGAATCGGGCACCCGGGAGAGAAGCCACTTACATACCACCTCCATAAGGAGGAGTAGGCAATCACCCCTACACCAGAACAAAAACTCCGTTTTACTCATTTACCAGCCACCGCATACCACTCCAGCAGAAGGAGGAGGAAACCATCTGTTCTGGCAACACTCAAATATAACGATTACTGCCAAACAAGCATAACCACTTTTGTCCAGAAGCAGGCTGTTTTTTTTTACTGTTTTTCACTGTTTTTTACTGCATAAGCAGCATCACTTTCCTGTTTGGCAGCAGGCTGCACACAAGCGCGCCAATTACCGGCCCCCACAGTCCTCTATATATAATATTTTTATTTTATTTTTTCTATTTCCATCCCTCACACCACCACCAACCACAGAACCCTCTTTTTCCATTGAAGTATTTTTACTTAGACATCTGCATCCAAGCCCCAATTCAGTCTTTTATCAAAGTGTTTTAAAAGATTTTTATCCAAGCATTTTTTATCCAAGCCATTTTTTATTCATTTTTATTAAACAACCACATTATATTACTGGTTAAATGTTTTGGTATGGCTTGACACTAATCACGTGTCCCTCATTTTCTCTTTTCATCCTGTGAGCGAAAAAACCCGTGCGCTGACCAATCCACCGATTCTACCCTGGACCGGGAGGTAAGAGGACCAGATGGGAACCTGGCTACATACGTATAAATCTGATATTTAAAATGGAGTATGATTAAGGGATGTTTTAGTAATCTAATGGTTTAATGCACTACTGCTAATACTGGTAGAAATACTGTAAAAACATTGCTTATTCGCACATCTTACTGTATGTGCCCCAAACTGCTAAATCATTTGAATGTACTTGGAGGATATAAGTTTTGATCTGTATGCAAATATCTTAGTGGGTTGCTTTCATGCTATGAAGAAAGGGAAGAGAGATGGGAGTCACAAACATCCCATAACGTGTATAACTGGAGCTCAATAATAGTCGTTAACTTTCATTGACTTGAATGGCAGCTATCGGCATTCAAACGCTGATACCCATTATCAGAGCTTTGTGAATCCCCCTCCAGATAGATGAGTGCTGAGTGTCCAACGGGGCTAGGGAGTTTAATAATTCTTGCGTAAATAAAAGGCTATATGAATCTATACGTTTTCAACGCGTCTCTCTGCACAGGGAAAACAGGAGTAACAGAGCAGGGACAGAAGCACGTTACCTCCTGCAATATTGCTGGTAATTGAAGATAGATGCTGTTCCTGTAGCTTCGAGAACAAAAACAGTAACAATAAATGGGATGAGACAGCGATTCCAGACTACAGTGACTCAAATACCACTTAAAAGAGAAATTCCACTTTGTAAAATTGCAATGCTACTGTTGTCAACATGTAGTCACTCTGACTGCCAATCTATGAGTCAACATATAAAAAACAAAAAGAAGTGTATTTATGTCTTGCATCATTTTCTGCTTGCAACGGCATCAAATGTAAGAAATACTTACTTGTTGGCTAATTAAGTTTTTTGCCACCTCAGACCAGACACATTTTTATACTGCTAGTAAAAGATGAAACAACCACAGACTTTTGTGCTGAATTTGGTACACCCCCTTAAAATATAGACCTCTCCCCTAACTCTTCTTACTAACCAATCACATGCTCATGTACTGGGGGGGACAATTGGAGCAAAGTTCGTCGATACATTGATGCTAAGAGACTCAGGACTTAAATTGTGCTCTTTACATTAATTTTACTCTACGATATCTTCAAATATCACCCCATATTACAGTATGTACTTTCTAGCGCTGACGTCATCAGAAATTGAGGTTCCAGTCTTCACTCACTTGAATATAGGTTGAAATAAATTCCTGAGCTTCATGTTCCATTTTCACAGAGCAATAAATAAACATGACAATATGTTCTTATAACCAGCAAACTGAGTAGACATGATCTATAATTTACAAGCAATTTTCATTTTTACACAATGACTTTTCAATAGAGACTTACTATAAAAACTGAAGTTCCCCCTACTTTGACATAATTAGAGTTACATTTTATGTTAGCCGAGTGCCACTCTTCTGGAGGGTCTTTTATTGCTGCTTTAAGGTTGGGTTAGTACTCTCAAGAATTGCTAAGTGGGCGATGTAGAAATATGTACATTATTTATAGTAGACTATCATTTGATGATGCCCAACGGTGCCTCTGACTTTAGATATAATTAGCTTTTTTACCAAAAGCACTTTCCTGAGGCAAACAGAGGTTTAATTGATCAAATAAATACCTATACACCCTATATCTTTCTTGCATTCTTTTTATGTGCTACTTCCCCCTGGCAATCCTGCCTCTCACAATCCTATTGAATTAAATTGAATTAGCCGTGTTAGTGCCGTTGTGATACTGCAGAGTAAACGAGTACTTCAGTATTAGGTTGATACGTTTTTTTAATTTGGACTAACAATAGATATTATAAGACAAGCTTTCGAGAGTTCTCTCTTCTTCACGTCTGCAATGCTGATTTACAGAGATTCCAGGAGTTTAAGACAGATGTAAAAAAACAAGATAATCTATGGCAGATGAGGTAGAGCGGGAATAGTAATTAAATAGACATGGCAATAAATGTATGAAAGGGACAGTGAGAAATGTGGCTGTGAGATGTGGTGTCCCACTGGAGTGCAGTATCTTCCTTCTACATGGTGTGTTAATGTGTCGGTGTAGGTTCATTCTGGTTTGATGGTTGTGTCTGGTTTCACCAATGTAGCATCCTAGGTCACATTTGCTGCATTGAATCAAATACTGTATACCAAATTACTGGATGTGCAGCAGTATGATCCTTTAACATTTAATGTTCTATGTTTGTGACTGGCTGTGGGATCTTGTCATACTGTAAATGTTTGCAAAGTTTACAGCGTGTGATGTCCTTGAGTTAATCTAATGTCTGTCTGAGGTTTGGTGGTTGCAGGAATGCAAGGATAGGGAAGATCCTCTGTCAGCATGGGTTGCAGATCTTTGATTATTTTTTGCATTCCCTCAAGAGCAGGGTTGTATGTGGCCATGAGTGATACATGTGCGATTGTTTCTTTCTTTTTGTATTGGAGCAGGTGTTCTGGTGCAGCTTTTAGTACACATGCAATTGTTTTGGTAATAGACTTTGGCCTGTATCCCTTCTGTCTGATTCAGTCAGGCTTGTGAGGTGTCTGTTTCTGTCTTTAGTGTCAGAGGATATGCAGTGATATCTTAAAACCTGGCTATGTATGATGACTTGTTTTGTACAGTATGAGTGGGATGGAAGCTTGAGTTATGAAGTTAACTACATCTGTCTATGGGTTTCATGTATACAGATCTGTGTAGTTTTCAATTCTTCAGTGTTAATATTGCATTCAGAAAGTTCCTAGGTTTGCCGAATAATCTATTTGGAGCTTAATTGATGGATGAAATGAATTGAAGAACTCGTGAAATTGTTTTAGATTGTCTTCACCCGCTATCCATATAATAAAAAGATCATCAATGTATCTGTAATATTTGTAAGCTTTGTAGAGGTGTGTGGTTAGGAATCTCTGTTCAAGATTTGCCATTAAAAGATTGACACATTGCGGTGCCATCTTGCTGCCCATTGCAGTCCCTATTAGTTGTAGGCACATTTCCTTGTTGAAGCTGAAGTAGTTGTGCGAGTATGTATTCTATCAGTTTGGTAATTACTTCAACACTGTATATCTGATCCAGGGGAGATATTGCAAAAAATTTCAAGCATGCCTAAATGCTATCCTTGTGGGGGATGTTGCTGTACAGGAATTCTACATCCATGGTAGCTAGTAATGTGTTGGATGGTAGCAGGGTGTAAAAAAACCCGGACGCCTAATTATCCAGGCAGCTAAAAAACTAAACACACACATTATATATATATATATATATATATATATATATATATATATATATATATATATTTCTCTCTCTTTCTACATGTAGATTTAACTATATATCCCTGCCCCCCCTCCCACATACACACACTTTGCTTTCAAATTCTGGATTCCAAAAATTCAGGCTGGCTCCTAAGTTTTTATATTTTTGTCCACCCATGCATGGATGGTTGTTGTTTGATGTTGTTAAGTTTATTGAGGAAATATGTGGTATCTTGTATGAAGCTGTTGGTGTTTGTAACTAATTGTTTGAGATTTGAGGATATTCTCCACTAGGCCTGATATTTGTTCAGTGAGTGTATAATTGGTCTGCCAAGGTTTCCTTGTTTGTGGCTTTGGGGAGGAATGTACATGATATTAACTCCTAGGTTGTTAGGTATTAGTTGCTCCAATTCCGGTTATGGGTGATTAGGGAAACTGAACTAAGAATCTTGCTCTGGCTATTATACGTTTTACTGTAAATTGGTTCAACTATTTTCTAATAGTCACTAAAAGACAAGGACATTTTCAAATGGTTAAGAATGAACTAATCATGCTGTACTTGTACTTAAAGCAATTAAACAAATCTTTGCCACTGTGTTTCTATATAAAACAATGTCTTTAAATGTTCCAGTGTGACATGGACTGCTTTAGAAATTAAATAATGTGGACTTGTTATCTACTGTTCCCATCACTTATCATTAAGAGCAAGCACTGCCAGAGTTATCCCAGCAATTAGCATAACAACTTATTTGTGATAACTCCTGCTAGCTGTAAAAGATTTAAAAAGGAAGGAACATGTTTCTCTACGTTTAATGTTTTCCTGAAAGATTAATTAGCATTTTGCCATTTACAGTTATACTACATATTTGGATTGCTTTTTTCCATCTACTTTGTTACCATTGCATATAAACTATTTTAGGTACTAATACAACCCCATTGCTATTGTACTTGTATAATTTCCTCTGTAACATTGCAAAGATACGCCCTTTCCTCTGTCGCTCTACTGCTAAAACTCTAACAACATGCCCTTATTCTCTCCTGTACTGATTATTGTAACCTTCTACTGTCCGGCATTCCTGCCTCTCACCTGTCTCCTGTATAATCTATCATAAATGCTGCTGCTTTAATCACTTTACTCTCACAAATATGTCTCAGGGTTTCTCCTGCTGAAATTCCTCTCCTGGCTTCCAATTAAATCCTCCTGTATTACTCACAAAATTCACCTCTTCACTTTTAAGGCTATACAATTCTCTGCCCCTCCTTATAGCTCAGCCCTAATTTCTCACTATACACCATTCCGACTCAGGAATGCCTTCTGTCCACTCCTTTTGTATCTCCTGCCTCAAACCTCTCACTCATTGCCCCACACCTCTGCAATGCCCTTCCCTCAATATCCTACTAGCACCCTCTCTCGCCACCTTTAAAGTCCATCCTAAAACATACCTTTTTAACAAAGCATATGGGTGGCTCTGTGGCTGAAACTATACACTGCACACATCAACCTTGTCCCCTTGCAGAGGCACTTACCATAACACTCTCCTACTGTCTCTGTACGTTCTTCCTACTTACCACTTACTGCTGCGGCCAAGTTTATTCGAGCATTTGCCCGTTCTTGGCCGCAGCAGTAGCCTGGCGCGCGCCCGAGGGTGACGGGCGCGCGCCGAAGCAGCGGAAGAGCGCCCTCCGATCGGGGCGCTCTCCCTACCGCTGCCGGGTCCGCCGGGTCCCCCGGAACCCCCTGCCGCCGTCCCCCACATCGCGGGACACCAGGGCTCCTCCCGCGCGTGCAGGGGGCGCAGGCTCCCGAAGACGCGTGACCGCGCGTCTATGACGCGTGACCGCGCGTCTATGACGCGCGGCACGCCGAGGGGCGGCCACTAGCAAGCCGGGAAATCTCCCGGCTTGCGGATCTGGCCGCACTGCAATTAAGTGTGTCGGCAGTGTACATTGTAAGCTCTTCGGGGTAGAGACTCCCTTTTCCTATGATTACTTTTATGTCTCAAGTGCTTATTCACACGATGTGTTATGTTATTATGTCACGTGTATTACTGCTGTGAAGTGCTATGTATATGGATGGTGCTATATAAAGATATACATATTGTGATACCATCACTGTCTTCTAGGTGCTGGAACAGTGCAGTAGGGGACCTTTTCAGCTCTCAGAGAGATAATCCTCCTTAGAAATAGCTAGTTCAGCTGATGCCTAATTAGGAAGGCTGAACTCCTGATTGCTCATGGAGTTTTTAATAGTCAGGAAGTGACTACAGAGAGTTGCCACGTATGAGAGACACATGCTGAGAGATACAGAGTGAGAGATTGCTGTCCCAGAGAGGGGGACAGAGAAGTGCTCCGCAGCTAAAGAAGGAAGGCTGGCACAGCCCTTCACAGTGGACCTACAGAGGAGTTTCTCTGAGCTCATGTGGGGCCGAGTTCCCCTAGGAAGGATAGGAGGAGAGACTGTGCTGAAGCGGCGATGTCTGCTCCAATGGACTAATAGATAAGGAAAACCCTTTATTATTATGTGCTGAGACTGTATACATTGTTGCATATCAAAGAAAAATAACAGGGGCGCAGATCTCAATCAGGACATAAAAAATAAATGAAACAGAAAATAGTGCAACACTGTAAAGTAGAAATATGTACCAACAGGATAACCTCTAAGTATTGAGCTCACGTGTTCCACGTGGTAAACGGGCAACAAGGTGGTGTATAGTAACTGACTCTGAAATTCTCCAGGTGAGTAATCCACATTGTCATATACAAACACTCGATGGGTCCATAGGAAAGAAGAAGGGAGGGAGACCCCACATGTAGAAGGAAAAAGCAAAAATAGTATAATATTGCTTTTAATTGATAAAAACACAAAGTATTGCACTTACACAAGTGACTTTAAAAAGGACATTCAGACCCCCCAGGGTCACAACACAGGAACTGTCAGGCGTCACACCCGGTGTCAGCTTCAGATAGTGCTCCACGGCCGTAAAGCAGTCAAATGGGCTGAACAGTGATGTCCACCAGCTGTGCATGAATCCCCCCAAAGTCCTGGTGCAGCACAGACTCCACCCTACTCGTTTCAACTTGTCAGTCTTCCTCAGGGGCTAATCTGTTGTGGTATAGTCTCTCCCTTCTTTAAAAAGCGTCTCCGCCATCCGAATCCAATTCGTGTCATCAGTGACGTCACGATGTGGGCCTTCATCCGGCGCGTCATTGTGTCTTGACGTGCATGACATCATGACGCAAAAGGGTCTGTATATAGCCCAAGCTGTTTGATCACTGGTAGCAATATTAAATACTGATGTTATTGCTATAGGGAATCGACAAGGTTCTAATCTTACGAAGATATACAGTATCACTGTTAAAGACATATTACCACATAGGGCTATTAGTATACAAGATATATATGGGCTCCTAACAATATGTTAGTTTAACCCTATAAACAACTATACATAAATATAGCAATAATATACAATACAATTTATTAAATATAAACTACAATATATATATATAAAATAGACATAATTAAATAATCTATACATTTCAAAATTGAGTATCTGGAATACAAAGAGAAATGTATTAAACATTTAAAAATCACATGAATCATATAACCTATTCCGATAAAATAAGAGTAGAAAAAAATCCACTGCCATTGATTTTAATATTAAAAAGTGAGAAAAACCACTCATCTTTTTAAAATATTTAAATAATAATTACCGTAAAGGTTACCATCTTATGAATATTAAAAATCAATATAGATAGATTTTAAAAAGAGCATTGAATCTTGAATACCAATATACTGACAACAGGAAAGGGCACAAAAAAACCAGTGTCTATATATGGATATATGGCAATCAAACTAAAAACACGTTCATGTCGAAGTCTATATTCAGACCCCTTGGTTGTAAAGTCTTAAGACAATATATCCAAAAGGACTCTCGTGTCGACAGGGCAATAGTCCTATTCCCACCCCTCCAATGGGCTGTTCTATGCCCATATACTTAAGACCATGGGGGTCAGAACGATGAAATGTTTTAAAATGAAGGGATACATTATGGGTATCCAAACCTATACTGATATTGCGTATGTGTTCTAAGATTCTGACCTTAAGTGGGCGAATAGTTCGACCCACATATTGATACCCACAGCGACATGTGAGAACATCTACTATATATTTGTGAAAGCACTGTATGTTTGTCTGCATGGCCTGTGTCCCTAGGGGAAATCTCATTGGTCCCTTGGGCCGCCCGCCCCCGCACACCTCTCATTGGCCTGAGGCGCAGTGACGGCCCAAAACACACACACACACCACCCCCCCTCGCTCTCTGCGGCTCTCCCCTCACATAGACCGCACCCCCAACTGACCATCCCCGAGAGCGCTCCCCATGGCTCTCACCACCCATAGGCCACTCCCTCACCCGGCGCTCTCCCTCACCCGCTCACCCCCCCCCCCCCCCCACCCCCACACACCACACTCAGCACCTTCTCTGCGTTCGTCACCTCACACATGCCGTCTCCCCGCCCCGATGGGCGCTCCTCTGGTCGGTTGTCCCTGCATCTCCCCGCGGGATGGCACAGCACCTCCTCACCGGAGCGTGTCCACCCGTCGCCGCGGAGGAGCCGAGGTGGAGGAGGAGGGCGGCCGTGACCCGGAAGAGAGCGTCGGCCACCCTCCATAGTAGGACCACTCCTCACCCTTCGACCTCCCCTCAAACCCCCGCTCAACCTTCAACAAGCCCCCCCCCCCCTCCTCGCTCCCCCCCGCTCACCCCCCCCACACACACACTCAGCACTCTCTCTGCGGCTCTCCCTCACACAGGCCGCTCCTCCGGCTGTCCCGCCTCTCCCCACGAGAGGCACATCCACATCCCACCGGAGCGGGTCAGCTCTCGCGCTGAGAGCCCGAGTGGAGGAGGGCGGCCGTGACCCGGAGGAAGAGGAGCGCAGCCTGTACAAGGTGAGTACACGCAGGGAATGGGTTATTTAACCGCATCCCTCACTCCCCCCTGCCCTTTGCCCCTCCCCCTACCCTCCCTACCCCCCGTACCCCCCCTACTCTCCCTTCCCTTTCCCATTGCCCACTGCCCTACCTCCCACTGCCGTTTGCCCCCTGCCCTCCCCCTGCCATTTGCCCACTGCCCTTTGCCCCCTGCCCTTTGCCCCTGCCCTTTGCCCCCTGCCGCTCCTCCCCCCGCCTTTGCTCCCTGGCCCCCGCAGCCCTTTGCCCCCTGCCCTTTGCCCCCTGCCCCACCTACCCACCTGCCCTTTGCCCCCTGCCCCCCTACCCACCTGCCCTTTGCCCCCTGCCCTCCCTCCCCCTGCCCTTTGCCCCCTGCCCTCCCTCCCCCTGGCCTTTGCCCCCTCCCCCCCTCCCCCCCCAGCCCTTTGCCCCCTGCCCCCCCTACCCACATGCCCTTTGCCCCCTGCCCTTTGCCCTCCCTCCCCCTGCCCTCCCCTCCCCCATGCCCCTGTTGCCCCCCTTCCCTCCCCCCCCCCCCTGCCCTTTGCCCCCCCTGCCCCTCCCTGCCCTTTGCCCCCCTCCCCTCCCTGCCCTTTGCCCCCCCCCGCCCCTCCCTGCCCTTTTCCCCCCCCCCCTCCCTGGCCCTTTGCCCCCCCCGCCCCCTCCTGCCTTTGCCCCCCCCGAAACCACCCCTCCCTGCCCATTTGCCCCCCCCCCCTCCCTGCCTTTTGGCCCCCCCCGCCCCCCCTGCCATTTCCCCCCCCGCCCCTCCCTGCCGTTTCCCCCCCCCCCCCCCCCCCCGCCCCTCCCTGCAGTTTTTCCCCCCCCCCCGCCCTCCCCTGCCGCGTTTGTCCCCCCTGCCCTTCTGCGTCCCCCACCCTCTCTAACGTCCCCTTGCCCCCCCCCCCCCCGCCCTTCCACTCCATGCTCCCTGCCCTTCCACGCCCGGGCAACGCCGGGTATATCAGCTAGTATACTATATTTTGGCTTTTGCAATTAATGAAACTCCTTATTTTTGATGTTTCCTTAGTGGCGTGTGAGATAAATGAATTAGTTTTTTCTACCCCAAATTTGCAGGCTTTACATTTATCACATTTATAGAACCCATTTGGTTTATTGGGTAGCCAAGTAATATTGCTAATGGCTGCTTCATTTTTGAGTGCACTTGGTGCCAGATTATCTTTCAGGTTCCTCGCTTTAGTAAAAACTACTTGAGGAACTTCTGGCAGATAATCTTTCAAAATTGTATCCTGTTTTAGAACATGCCAATGTTTACATACAATTTTTTGTATTTTATGGGATTCCCTATTATACTGTGTTACTGTATGAAGGGGATGAAGTTGGCTCTCATCTCCCTTTTCTTAAGTATCCCTAACAAGCTGCTACGATCCAACTGTGTTACCCTATTCTTGGTTTCTTTGACCAAGGCTGGATCGTTTTTTATCTCCAAAAACCTATTTTCCAACACCTTGGCTTGTTCATGGTAATTATTAATGTTAGAACAGTTACGCCTAATACGCCCGAACTGGCCATAAGGGATATTCTTGAGCCTGTTCTCATGATGACAGCTAGTATTAAGAATAAAACTGTTGCAATCAGTACTTTTGAAATAGGTCTTAGTGTGTATTGTGTTGGATTTTATATAAATCACGAAGTCTAAAAAGGGAATAGATGTAGTACTATGTGTCCCTGTAAAAACCAGATTGAGATCATTAATATTGAGATAAGATAACAATTCCAACAGGAGCGTCTCAGGAACGTTCCAAATGACAATAATATCGTCTATGTAGCACCGCCACACGTTGTTGCATATGCCAGGGAATGTTTTAAGTTGGGAACCAGTATAGTTGGCCAGCTGTGGTTAGAAAGGGCGGAAGCCAAGTTGAGTTTTATTCCCTAACGGGAATAGGTATTTTATTTTATGATTTGTTTGACTTAAAGGGACAGTGGGCCTGTTATCATATTATTTAAACCCTGTAAATAAACCCCATATAAGAAATACAGTGTTTCCTTCCTTAAATTGGGACTTAAAGACACTGCAACATTGCATCACAATATATACATAATTTATTTGATTTCTGAAGTAATAATGCAGACTCGGTTGCCTTTCTCTTTTACTTGCAATATTTTTAACATCTGAATTATTACCATCATTGTGTTGACCAGAGCTGTACTGAACTATTTTTTTTTAGCTCTAGCTCCTTTCTCTTCGCCACAGTTGTTCCCATATTAGCCTTTTTGTATCTGCCAGTGTATCTGGTCCCTTTTGGGCCAATAGGAAGCATGACATCCCCACTTCCTTTTTGATGACCTCACCAGTCACCTTTGCTTCTATCAGCACATAAAAAGGTAAATATATTGGGAACTGGGGGAATCTTGAAGCTAGCAAAAGGGCAGTTCAGCATCTAGTTCCCAAATTGGTGACGTAAGCGGCATCATTTGACGCTGGGGTTCCAAAGGAGCAGGATGGAGGCAAAGAGGAGATGGCAGACACAGGCAAGTGCATAAGGGCGGCAAATTTTGAAATTCACCGCTGCTCAAGTTCCCTTTGTGTGTGTAATTGAGCAAAGTCCCATCAGATTTTTAGATGGGACTTTCCCCTGCTGCAACATGTATCATTGTATTTTTTTTATCTGTGAAGTCACAACCAAGGTGACTGTACAAGGAAAAGGAAGAGTAATTTATCTCAAAATAAATAAAGGATTTGCCTTTTATCCTTTCTGAGCCACTAAGTACCGACTCTAGCACACAAACTCCACACTTATTCCTCAGGCATCCCTAACTGCTCTATAGTCAATACAGAATAAAATGGACAGGAAGAGAATTGGCAAAGGAGCCCGACATGGAGTTAATAGAAAGCAGTCAAAGAAATGGATAGAGCCATGCTTGTGACCTGCTTTGTAACAGAAGATATGTCATATCAAAATGATTTAAAAAAACGAAAAAAGTGGACTGAACAGTTATGGATTGTACAGCCTTCATTTCAACTGTGACCTATGAGTGAATACTCTTTATAAGCGAATATTTGATTGAACCTCTACATGTCTAATTTTCTTTTTCCTTAGCTGAACAACCTCTCCTGCCAGCATATATTCTGGAAATTGTGTGCTGCTAGCTGAAAAAAAAAAAAAAAGAAGAACGGTATTATACTCTATAGATTAATTTTCTGGATGCCCTGCAACAAATCCCCAAATTCTAAAGTGCTACCTCCTACATATACGCTCTCCAACTGCTTTGCTATTTTTCATTTCACGAATTCCAATGAATATAGAGCAGCTGGAAACCTGTAATAAAACGTGGCTGCTAAAGCTAACAAGGTGTATATAACTATGTCTTACTTACTTTTCATAATTTATTAGCAAGTAATTTAAGAGGTAAATGTGCAGGGGCTTTAAGGATGGATTATTAGCATATTAAAACAAAAGCTTGTGAAGGACAAAGGTGGCTTTTTTGATGCTGGAGATTATATTAGAAAAGGCACCCGTAAGGACTTAATTTTCTTTGACATATTAAAATTTGTGATTCTGTTGCCAAATATTGCTTGAACCAAGATCAGTGGTGCTATTGAGGAGCACACGTAGATCAGATATACTGTATGTACATACTCTTAGGCTAGTTCCAGGAGGTTCAAATTATTGAGGCAGCACAAGAAACAAAAGTGCATGCGCCACCATTGTTTTCAATAGAGCCCTGGTATTTCTTGCAATAAATATCATGGTAGTGTTAACGCATCACAATGCGTTAACAGGTGCAATAATGTCTGCTATACATGTATATCCTATTTGTCCACTATTGAATTACCAGTATTTTGGCTGTTTTCCTATGTTTACAGGCTACTTCCATACTTTTTAGAAAGTAGCATCTATAATGTATGTGACTGTAGGTTCTAAAAACATCTCTTCCTTGATAGAGAAGAGTATACTTTCATTTGTGTGTGTCTATTTATTTCTGTAAGGTCCGGTGCTTCACCAAACTGCTCCCAGCACATTTCTACCATGACATCCTGCAGCCTAACTTTTTTGTGTGCTACCAAATGAATGGCTGACGTTACAAGTACAAAACAAGTCCACAGTTGAGTTCTGCACTTATTTTTGGAGGTTGTGTGAAAGTAGTTCCTCTGCTGCTGACTTACAGTATGTTGAATAACAAGTTTCAGGACTCTGGCTGCTACTGGTCCGCTTTATTGGTTACAACACCTAAGGCTACAGTACCCAGCTTTCATTTAACAGCAAGTAAATTGCATGGCAACAATGTTCACAAAAATGTAGGTTTTGAAGTAAGACAAAAAACAACTCTCCTGCAATGTCTGTGTTGCAACAAAGTTTTTCCCATTGCACCTTAAAGCAGCAATACAGGATATATATATATATATATATACATATATGACATAAATTGTTAGTCCAATAAAAAAGGTATTACCTAATACTGAAGAACTCCTTTATTCTGCACTATCGCAACTGGACTAACACGGCTATTTTCTGCTATATATATATATATATATAGCAGAAAATAGCCGTGTTAGTCCAGTTGCGATAGTGCAGAATAAAGGAGTTCTTCAGTATTAGGTAATACCTTTTTTATTGGACTAACAATTTATGTCATAGGACAAGCTTTCGAGAGTTCTCCTCTCTTCTTCAGGTCAAGCAATACAGATATACACAGGAATCTATGGCTAAAACAGTGTAGAGAAGAAAAAAAAAACAGGTATGTACTGTAGATAAGGTAGGGTGTTAAAAGTATTTGAAGCCAGGGGAGGGTGACAAGGAAAGGTGTGGAGGGGGAGGGATGCTGTGGGGGAACGGGGGTTCTCCTACTCTCGTGCTTCAAACGGTATCGTATGGTTTATTATTGCTTTTATGGGACAAGCACCCAATTTTTTCTACTTGCAAGTGGAGTGCCGGCTGCTTCTGTGGATTCCACACACATACATATATAAATATATATATATATTATTATTTTACATCTCAATTTTTATTGGGATTTTTTTTCAGAATGATGGGGTTCAGAAATAAGGAGGGGGCGGGGACAAAGAATAAATTAAACAGGGATATATAACCACATGGAAAGTAAGCCCTCTGCTCCCTTGGATAGGAAAGAGACGGCGAATAAACAAGAGCAGAAAAATTGCTTCACGTAAATACATAATAATAATTGTGCTTTAAATCCTAGAGGGAAAGACCACAAACAGATGACTTGCTCACCTAACAGGGATTTGATCAATTTTTTCAGATTTGGACTCACAACTAACTCTATGGTGGCTTTTCATTCTATTGACCTCAATGGGAGTTTCTGTGCGATAGTACCCTGATCGGCACTGTGGCGGTTTAATGAATGACCCACTATCGCATGCTGTTGTTGTTCAGAGGCTAGAAAGCAAAAGGAAACACATATATACGAACACATTATTGACACCTGACAATAATTGCACCTGTTCAATCCCAGTGACCATTGCTCATGTCCTCAAACATCCCCACAAACACTTTGTGGAACAAGTGTCAGCATAATCACTGTTGATTAAAGAATTTGATTAGTTGTGACCTTGCATATTCGTTATGTATATGTTATGTGATCTTGCATCTTTTGGTTACCCAACCTAGAAATTGGGGAGGGGGGGGGAGAGGGGTGTTTGGAATTTCTTTTCTTTTTTCTCAAAGAAACAGCCAATTTCACCACATTTGCAAACTTTTCCGAACATTCCTGCTATGCACAATTGAATGATCTTCCTGAGAGGCGAGTGACAAAATGTTTTCCTCCCAAACAAGAACTGTTGCTTCAAGAAGCCGTCAAGCAGGCTCAGCTTGCTTGCACTCACTCTGACATTTCTGACCATGTGATATTGGCTTTAGGGGGTTATGCATTAAAATGTGATACAGCCAATCACATTTTAATGATGCAATATTGCCCTGATCAGCACTATTGCACTTCAATGAATAACTCCCTTACACTTCAAATCCAGTTCTCACGTGGATTCCCTAAAATATTGTGTGAGTGATAAGGTCATGGAAAAGCTTAATTCTAATAGGAATTTCCTTATCAGTGCTTAGCCTGAGGAGAGGCATAATGTTGGCATTCTTGCACACACTGTATTTTTGGGTTATTATAGCTAAGTATTAATGTGAATCCTTCTGTTTCCACAGCACACATCTTCTGCAGATATGTCTCTCAACCTCTGATTAGTTGGCCACTTAACTTTAGTAAATAACCCCCACGGTATGCTGCATAGCTAAACGTTCAGACGTTCTAAACCACGCGAATATTAGGTTGACCTAAACGGAAAAGTACATCCAAAGACTAAAGTCACCTGTCTGTAAAACTAGGGCAAAATATGTGCCCAAATTGAGCCAAGGAAAAAAAAGTCTTATTTCAATGAGATTCCATATCTTTGATAAATATGATGCTATTTTGCACCATGTTTGCCTCTAATTTTGCAGCCTTGAAGCTTGACTAAATACCTAGTAATTCCCATGTCTGCACTCTGAGTAATTAAACTGAAGATTGCCTTTTGAACCAAACCGCCACTTTAATCTCTTTTAATGACTGCAGATAAACGAATTGATAGCGTTATTATAAAAAGGAACGCCTTTTCAAATTGGTTATTTTCTATTTTACACAGACGTAACCACGTCTGCAGCACATTACAGCACAAGCATGCAATGCAATGCTGAGAGACACATCTGCAGAAGCTGTGGGATGCAGAGACAGAAGGATTAACAGAAATACATAGCAATCTCAGAGCAAAGTAAAAAAATAAAAGAGTAAGGTCTAACCTTATTAAACTTCAATATTAATATCCCGGTGCGTTAATGGTCAAGAAAAACTGGTTATTTGTACCACCTTATTTACGAAAGGTTTAACCCTCGCAGCGATAAGTGTGGGCTAAATTTAATGGCAGGATCGCTAATTAGCATGCCAAGGAGTGTGCGTCACCTAATTACAGATGCAGGTTCATTACATTTAACAATATTACTGCAAATGAGCATGCAAAGAAATAATTAATGACATAATGACCTATTCAAATGCTAAGGCTACCGAGGGAGAATGCTAAAATACATATCAACAATGTTGAACGTATTAATATATTAACTCTTTAGAAACCCAAGTGGCCAGGTAGTCATGGCCAAGTTTAGACTAGTTGGCAACTTGGGCTCTTAAAGGCTTAAAATGTGCACATATAGATGCTCTTTGTGTTTTATTTGTAGGGTGTTTATTGTATAATAACCCCGTTAGTAGCTGAAGGCATTCTTTTTCAATGCTTTGATGTCCTCAAGCATGAAAGGAGTTAAATTATTGTCTGGCCTACAGTATGACATAGTCGTATGGTAGAAACATGTCATATCTCCAACCCCTCCACACACACTGACTAACATAGATTTCCATGAAAATGCTTGTGTGTATCGCTCACGTTATTTTTCTCCGAGTTACCGCTTTTTTGGCGCAGGCAAATGATATTGAATATCTCAACCCATGTATTAAAAATCCTTCTGTAATTAGTAGCCTAAATACAGCAGAATTCGTAAAAATATCGCTGTAATCCCAGTATTTGCTAATGCAAATTTTAACGCAGCAATATCGACGTACAGTAAATCTAGACCTACGTGTGTGACGAGGGCTTTTCATGAATACATTGTATCAATGCTACTGAAATACCTTCATAATGCCGAGTTTTTCTTTAGTGGTGCCTTAAAAAGAGGACTCACCAATTCCCAAAAGGTGGAGGGTTTTTGTCACACTTTTAACCTTTATCATATCTGTTTTACAAAACAATAAACTGTTAAAAGATGTTTCTCAGCAAACAAACACTACTGTACATTGAGCATGAAAGCATAAGGAACCAAATCCTGGAAAATGTCAGAGTGTAGAAAAATGAGTCAGAAGATAATGACAGGTAAGGTTCAGTACACACAATATGCCTGGGTATTTACAGATTCTGACCCTCCAACTCTACCGATTTATCTCTCAACTGTAACAGCCTCCAAGAACTGTACCTGCTTGTATCGGGTTTCCACTGCTGCGACCACAGTCCTTGCTTCATTTCTGAAACCAAGGGCCAATCAGAATCTTCGTCGATGCCCTATGGCTGACTACGCAGCCTCACTACAGTAGTCGCTGAAGATTCTGATTGGCCCCTGGTCGCAGCGAGAAGTGTGCGTGCAGCAGAGGGAAACCGCAATAGTCTCTGTTTTATTCAGGGGCCTACTGAGAGTGCTTTTGTGGGGCAGCACTGCTCTGCACCAGGGTCGTTCTACCAGCACCTTCACAGCAGTAAGTTCAGCCTGGCACTCCAGTGAGTAGTAAGGAGGCTGCAAATAAGAAGGAGTGGCTCACTGAGTAAAGACACTGACTGGCACTGAGTTTGAAGCAAGGGAACGTGGTTCAATTCCCAGTGCCGGCTCCCTGTGAACTTGGGCAAGTCACTTTATCTCCCTGTGCCTCAGGCACCAAAAACATAGATTGTAAGGTCTACGGGGCAAAATGTCTCTGTAAAGCGCTACATACAACTAGCAGCGCTATACAAGAATATATATATATATATATATATATATATATATATATATATATAATGTTTTTTCTCACTATTGGTGTGGTTACATTTTAACTAATGTATATGTTTTTCCTATAAAGGGAACAATCATTCTGGAGTATTTTATACTTGTATTTGACATGTGTAATTGGGGTTGCACTCCTCGTCACTGTCTTTTGAGTGATGTTGGGGGTCTTATGAAGCGTGTGGGGGGTCTGTTGAGGGTGCATTTAAGGGCTTGGGGATATTATATTAATGGTGGGAGTGTATAAGAGGAGTGTTCAGTAAATATGAGGGCCATGGTGGCATATATAGGAGGATTGTGGGGTGTAAGAGACACATGAGTACCTATTTACATCTGGGAAATGTTGGAGGGTATGCAGATTAATTCAGGAAAATATCTAGGTGACTATATTTAAGTGTCCACTGAACATCTTCAGCCTTATTTACAACTTGTCTCATTTGGCTCACAGTTGTTTATAAAGAACTGGAATTATTGGGTCCTTCAACAAATGTAATGATACTTAAAGCAAACACTTGGCTGTTTCTATTTGGCTTCTTTAGAAATAAACGCAGGGTGTGTGTCAATCAAATTCCCTCCCTATCAGAAGACAAATCAATAGTAAGAAGAGGAAAGGGGGTACTTTCCCAGTGCATGTCAACACACAAATGGAGTATCTAGAGCAGTGGTGGCCAACCCCAGTCCTCAAGGGCCACCCACAGGTCAGGTTTTAAGGATATATGACTGATCCACTGATTGAGACACCTATGCTAAAGCAGGGATATCCCTAGTGCCTGTTCGTGGCACTTGAGAACTGGAGTTGGCCACCACTGCTCCAGAGCAGCGGTGCGCAAAGTGGGGGACGTGCCCCCCTTGGGGGGTGCTGGATTTGTCTGGGGGGACGCAGGCGGTTGCAGAGGCCCTGCGCTCTTCCCTGAGGCATTTAAATTAAATGCTGGAGCATCGCGTGACGCCCCTGCAACTCTAAAACTTACCTGGACTCTGCCGGTGTCACTTGTGTCCATGGTAACGCGGCAGTGACAAATGACGCCACGCGAGGTATGGAGGGGGCTCAGAACGGAGAGGAGCAGGCAGGTGGGCGCAGCAAAAAGTTTGTGTGCCCCTGCTAGAGAGGAATATAGACAAAAGGAGTATTGAGAAGAAATCAAACTGCTTCCAAGATCCAGCTTACAGGAGGGCCCCAGTCATACGGCGGGTTCCATTCTAAGGACCCGCCGCAAAGCGAAAATCGCCGGCGATTTTCATTATGTGCGCATGCGCAGACCGGCAATGCGCCGTTCTACACATGCGCAACATCGGCAAAAAAAAATAAATCATTCTGCGCATGCGCGACCCCGGACCGGCCCGTTTTGCGCATGCGCGACCCCGGACCGGCCCGTTCTGCGCATGCAGAGACATGGCGGCCTCCTTCTTGGTACGCCAAGAAGCGGGGCCTTGCTGTATCTTGTTCACAAACTGACTTTAAAAAACTTTTTTGAACCGTACATGGATTCGATTTGTGTAAAAGAAAGGTATAAACTGCCTGTAGCCCTATAAACATTTAATTGGTTCTTTTCAGTCCTAGGAGGGAGGCAATTACTAGCAGAATATGCCATCACATGAATTCTAGAACTCACTCGGACCCCCAGCACTTTATAGACGTTAGAAACAAACCACCCTTAAAAGAGCAATCCAAGCGGCAATTTTTTAATATAGAATTGAAGCAGGGGGTCTTCGGAGCTGAACTCCATTAATTTCAGCTCTGGGGATCCCCTACTTCCGGAAATACTTCTGAAGTAGGTGCCGGTAGCTGCTCCAGCTCAAAAAACAGGGTTAAAAGTTTAAAGCTCCCGCATCACATGGGACAATAGGAAGCCGCACCCATGACGGCACGGCTTCCTATTGGTCCGCAGGGCGGGAAATCTCAGACTGACATCATGTAAAATTCTCCCACATGTAAAACCACTTATTATCTTATACAAAAAAAACCACAACAGGTGATGAGTATGTAACTAAATAAACACTTGGAAACATCAAAAAGCTAAAATAAATAAAACACTAAAAAGGTCAGTTCTATTAATTTCACTTACACAAAAGACGCTTGTCACCTCAAGTTAATGTTTCTCATCTCCAAAGGCAGCAGTCCAGGTACTGTTTTGTTTTTAATGAAAGGGGTACGCTTAAAGCGCTTGACAGCTAGTTTAGCCAATCACAAGACAACAAAAAGATGCCCTTGGTCATATCCGTGAAAAAACGGAACATGAATCCCTGCGCTTCTCCCATTGGGCTAACAATAAATGGGGAAATAAATATACATAGTGAAACCTAAGTCTGTAAGACAAAGGAGACTTTTGGTTACATCCTTTGATCAAATAATGACAAGTCTGCTAACTAACGTCAAGGGAGGTCAGTCCCTCCTTTTCAAGGTATGTAATCTCCCAGTAAGGTCCCTGTAAATTCACTTTTCACTTTACTTGCTTACATGTAAGTATCTTCACTGGTATCTAGCAGTTTTTAACTGCACGAAAATGACATAAGCTTATGCTTAGTTTATTAACCCCTTCAGGGTATATTTCACAGAACATTTGTATGCTTTTAGTATAGGGACCTGCTATTGAGACTTACCTTGATGTTAGCAGGCTTGGCATTATTTGATCAAAGGATGAAACCAAAAGTCTCCTTTGTCTTACAGACTTAGGTTTCACTATGTATATTTATTTCCCCATTTATTGTTAGCCCAAATGGGAGAAGAGCAGGGATTCACCTTCTGTTTTTTCACATATGTATGGCCAATCCTTTCACCAGCAGCATGCTCCTAAGGCTACGCTTATAGTGACGGCGACGGCGACGTCAGGCTGCGGTCGCTGGAAAAATCAAATTGAGATGACTTCCTTACTATAAGCTCACGCGACGGCAGCAATGCATTTGTTTTGACGCAACGTCGCTGTCGCGGACGCCGGCACTATAAGCGCAGTCTTACACAGAGAAGCACAGTGATTATATATATATTTGTTTTACATTACTTGGTCATATCTGCACACAAAACATTATTTCTTATTAGAATCTCTTCCTCAACTGGTATAAAATGGTTATCTTTTAGCTTCTTATTGAATATAACCCCTATACTTCTAGTCACGTTTTTACGTTTAAATCATGTTGTCCAAAAACATCCTTACCCGTCTTACAGTTTTCCTACTGTATGAAACACACAATAACATCAATCATGTTTTGAAGCAGTACTGCTAGCTACTGAAATAGATTGATCTAATGCGTTCCAACAGAGTAGCAAAATTGCACAGGATTGCGACCAGCCAAGTGCCAGTCTGCAGACTATTGGCATTGCATACCTTGGGAGTTACTTATTAAATAGTTGTCTGTGCTGCTATAAAGCTGTTTTCACAGATTCTATACTTTGCCACCAGGTGAAGAGCAGCATGTTCTGTAAATGGCCCCACTAGCTTCAAAGGGGTTAAAAAAAAGTGTTACAATGTGTCAAATCGGTATAGCTATAAGGTGTAAAACGCGACCATTTTTGGACCTGCCAAGGTTGAAATTACCAGTAACATCACATACTGTAGCAAAAAACTCTTTGGGCAAACGTTGTAAATCATAGTGTTATACCAATGTGTACAGAACATATTGACTGCTTTACATAAAAACAGGAAATAAAAGTACATCTGAAGCTTAGTGATTGTTAAACTGTAATTCCTTTCATCTCCTAGTTTCTATACATCTGTGTGAAGCCTCTCAATGCCTTCGCGCTCTCTTTACAAACAGCTATAATATTGCATGCATGCAAAGAAATTAATTAGAACACTGCCTCCTACTCGCTAACTTTTCCTCCGATGTAGAGTAGGCGGAAGCTTTATAGCAAAGAATTTGCCACCTGGAGCTGGGACTGCCATAGATGGATTACTCTATTAAAATGCCTCCTACTGTTCGGGAAACACTGCTGCTTTGAAAGTTTAGAACATGTCAGATACACAAAGCACAATGGCCTGTAAAAATTGGTGTTACAATAAACAGAAATAATGGGTCTATATATCAATGGTAGGACAATTAATGGGGACAAAATGCACCAGATGTATCAAAGAAAACAAAGATCATGGAAAACAATAGTTTTTTCTCTCCCTTTGATACCTGTACATCTGTTTTCTTTTGGTGCGCCAGTTTTGCCGTGTATACATAGACCCCTGTTTAATATGGTGAAAAACGTGGTAACATGCACTTACAGCTGTGGCACAACTTGCTGTCTGCGGAGCCGCGGGTGAAAACGCTTAAAGCTGTGGCACTGGGGATAGTGCTGCCGTGATATCGCTGCCGGGGGTCCATGCTTCCAGATTGGATCCGCCGCGGCACTAATCCTACCAGCACTGGTGCAGCCACGGTCGCGTTCCCGCAGCTTGCCCCATGCCAGAGACAATACGTTGTGCTACATCTGTACAAACGTATTAACTTCTATTCATGTGAATGGAAATGTGTGCTCATTTGCATGTCATTTCCCAGAATCCCTGGCTGCAGTGGAAGCTCTGTATGCTAAGAGGTAATGGGGGAAAGCAGGTTGCAGACCTGTCTGAGACATGTGAATGTGCTCACAAGCGATATTTGTATTTGCTATTCATGTGAATGGAAGTTAATGCAATGTTGTTACCTGTGTTATACCCAATCACAATATTGAACAGGGGCCATGGACCCCTAATTATTAAACTACTGTATGAGAAACATTATTTCCTAGTATAAAATGTCATCTTTACTCATTTCACTGCCAGTTAAGATTTTTAAACCTCAGATGAGAGCACAGAATGTAACACTTCTAGGTATTCAATGACTTGACATTGCAAACCTGACTGTGCATAATTATGGGTTGTATTACGTTACTAAAGGAAATACTACTGATGACCGCCGATTATGTTGGAACCCCCAATAACAAAGACAATTCTAAAAGTTACTTAATAAAAAAAAAAAGTTTTGCGTATTTAACTCTGGGTAAAAATCTTGAGATTATTAGTTGCTATGAGTGATGAGCATTTCTGGGTCACTAGTGCCTGTTGCCCGTAGCAACATGTTGCAGACCCAGCCAATCAGAGCCTAGGATTCTTTTACTGGCATTCTAAGCACATATAAGGATAGTCCGATGCTAGCAATGCCCAGTATGGTACAGTAAGTTATTCTTGCATATAGAAGAATGCTACATTTCTAATTCTACATATAAAATGGATGACTACATTATTACACCAAAGCATTTGTCTTCATTGCTGGGTAATGATGCCACAGTAAGACACAGGAGCAGAAATGAGAAATGATATATATACATTACTATACGTGTATATATATATATATATATATATATATTATATACGTTACTAATAACGGTTACTGTCCTTATAACATTAGTGGCACAGCCACGCTCTTAATGAGTGGTGTCTCTGTCCCGTCACCGCGTGCCCCACACCGTGTCCATATACTAAATACTGTAGTTATTTAGGCTCAGTCCTTTGGCCACTCCACCTAGTGTCCCCAAGGAGTGTTCCCTAAAGCGGGATCAGTGCCTGTTGACCGGTGTTGGTGCACTTGTGGTAAATACCTTCCGGTCACTGCGGTGACCGGCAACAGCTTCAAAAAGGATCCGTCGATCCAACGCTTTGCTTCCGGATGTCACGGTGCTCAGCTACCTGGTCCCAGATGACTGCAGCAACCGCAACTCTGTACTTTGTCCCTTCTGATATACAGTAATGGGGAACGTCGCTACCACTATAGGGCGTCCCTACAGCAACTTTACTCTACAGTGGCTCAGGGATACTCGTAGGGCCTGTGGGGAAGAGCTGTCCTATGCAGACGGGTCACTGACCCCCTGCACTCACACTACCTCCTTCGCCCTCCGGTTCCCTCTGCCTAGCGTGGCCTCTCCCCCACGCTTCCCTTTCCTCCTCCCGTGATTCTAACCCCCTGATTGGTTCCCAGACATCAGGTGACTGTGCTAGAGCTCATGGGAGTTGTAGTCCACCAACGGAGCCTTTCCCTTATTGGCCCGTCGTTTGCGCGCTTGCATTGCGCATGCGCGACCTCTCTGCTCTGTCAGTGCCCTCTGAAGGTTGCGCAATAAACATGGCGGCGCCCTATACTATCGGGCCGCCGCGGAACCCCACACCACTCTATCCGGCATTGCAGCACATACAGTAGGTGCCTAACACACACCCCTACATATATTTAAAAGAATATAAATAATGAGTTATAGTTCATTGTGACTTTTACATGTCATCATTGTTAAATTCACGATGTCGCAAAAATTGCACCCTGTGTGCCTGTACTATCACGAGCAAACCAACAGTTTTAACAGTAATAATCTCATTAACATGCAAAGATCGCATCATTTAGTTTGATAATGTTTTTCCCCCAACTTTTTTTTTCCTTTATATGTTAATTTTATTACAACTTCATTATTTCATGTATTTGTATATCAACGATAATGCATTGCAATTTCACCAAACACTTCCATGTCAAATTACATACAGTACATGTAGCTGCGGTTTCTTTTCTAAAATAATGTGTGGGCAGAAGGTTTAGCACTGAAGAGGTAAAGAGATTAAAACTTTATTCGCAATCTCACAAGGCATTATTCTGAAAAGAATAAAGATTACACAAAGATACATTCACTACTGGACAGGATTGTAACACATGAAGAATGCTTCTCTCAAACAAGCCAGGAATTAAATATTGATATATATGTAGCCGTAGCTGGTTTTGGGCTATTAGTCTGCCCTCCTCCTGGCAGTAATCCCTAGCAAGGGTAGGTTTGCCAAGGATTATATATATATATAGTCATCCCTTTAGTTCCCATGTCCCAGACCCATGATGACATCATTATAATTATGCATTATCCTTCCGGAGACCAAACAAGAGATGGGAGAGGTGAGGCCACATTATCGGCAGAAGCGGGTTTTCTACTCCGCACACAGTTGCATAACACAAAAGGGAGACTTTTGTCGGATTACCATTGGAACAATGAAATACTAAAACATATTTACATGTATTTAGTATAGTAGATTTAAGAATAACCCAACAATTGAATCTCTTAAACATACTATATAGATACTGTACATACAGAAAATGGTGCTAGGTGGGACAGCATGTTTAAGTGCTAATGGTGGATACGCTGGCACACTATTTCACAAGACCTCCAAAATATCAACGTGCAAATAAGACCAATCTCGCCTGTCACAATCACAAAAAACACAACAGATCTCAGCTACTGTTACATTCACTGCCAAGTAAAGAATATTAACCAAGTACAAATTGCAACGGACGTATATCATCTAAAAAAGAACTGAAAAAAAAAAACCTTCATAATCCATACTGGCAAACACGTATAGGGCTCTATTTATCAAAGTTTGTCACCAACACAACTGGTGCAAAACATTGCACCAAATTTATCAACGAAAAGGAATCCCACAGAAAACAATTGGGTTATTTCTTTCGATAAATCTGTTTTGTTTTTTTACTGGTTTTTTTTTCTCACCATTTTTGCAGCTGGGAGACCTACCAAATCACTAGGAAATGTAGACATCCTAGAATATATGCTTTGATACCCCAAAAAATGCTTCATGCAACTGGTTCAAGACAGTGGCACAGTATGTACACTATTGTGCACACTCAGGCAGTGACACTACTGTCATCTGTATTATTAAATAAAAGAACAAGCAGGGATAAAATTAATACATTTAACAAATGTTACCAAACTAGCACAGGGAATTGCAATTGAATCAGGGTTCGTTTTATACTAAATAATATTGTGTACAGTGACAGTGAATTAGCAATGAAACCCTGGACATGCTTTCAACCACAATGTTTATTGCTAAGTATCTTTCCTGGTAAAAATTTGTGATGTACATTGGCCACAAAATATGCAAAAGCTGTCACCTGCCAAGTAATATCACACACATCCATACTAAAAGTTTGTGACATAAACACATGCTAGGAGAGATTTAATAGAGTGACACACCGGTTATTCTACACATCCAAGGTGATCATTTGTACATTATGAATACACAGTGGCAATCTGCAACATGTACATGGGACAAGCAGTGGAACAAATTACTTATTTCAAAACCACATGCATAAAAGGTGCAAGTGATATCAGACACCTGTGTAGACAAGTGACGACACAAATGAGTTATGTCACTACTCACTTGCACTACACGGCATGCTAAATTTGACACAAACAATGACCGTGAATATATGCACAACACTGACTGACCTGGCTGCCCCTTGTTCTCCATGCTGTGTGTGTCACAGGGCTGAGTTGGGGTGTGTGTGTGTCAGAGTACAGCACCCAGGGCTGGTTACAGTATCTTAGTACTAGGCAGTGAGCTCTGAATGTGAGCACCGAGCTCTCATCTCTCCCCCTCCCACTCCTGCCTGTGCCAACTCCACCTCTCTCTCCCCTGACATCACAACGCACACACCTCATGTAACATGTAGTGTTTGCTAAGCCTCCAACCGTGAGGATTAACCTCCTCAATGCTGGAAGGGGCCCGGCTGCACTGTACACCACGAGTACAAAAAAGGAGCATCATTTATTAAAGTTGCAGCATATTTATCACATTTAAATATGCTTCCACGGGCATTTGTTTGTTAATAATAATAATAGCATGTTCTTGTATAGCGCTGCAAGTTATATTTAGCGCTTTACAGAGACATTTTGCAGGCACAGGTCCCTGCCCCGTGGAGCTTACAATCTATGTTTTTTTGGTGCCTGAGGCACAGGGAGATAAAGTGACTTGCCCAAGGTCACAAGGAGCCGACACCAGGAATTGAACCAGGCTCCACCTGCTTCAAACTCTCAGTGCCAGTCAGTGTCTTTACTCACTGAGCCACTCACTCTCCCATGTTATACTGTAAATATGGTGTAGTAACAATGTACCCGTTTTGCAGCTGGGAGAATTTGACGTGTCCCCCAGAGTGTGGAAATCGGAGCATTTCTTATTGTAGTCTGTAATGGTTATTTACTTAATGAGATTACTTTAATAGTTCCTCTGCCACATTTCAAAAGATATATAAGTTATGGTGCACTACAGTTCAACTCCTTTTTTTTACCAATATGATGCCTACAAGTAATCATACCAGTTAATAGTAAATACTTATTTTCCAAAATCCTGTATCTTTGTTGTGATATCCTACACCAGTGATTTGCAACCTTTTCATCGTTTAAGAACCCTAAAATTATATTGTGAAATTCTGGGGAACTCCAACCCTCTCTAATAGCGCGTCTGAGATCAGATGCATTGTAAGTAACCCCAACTCTCTCTAATAGCGCGTCTGAGATCAGATGCATTGTAAGTAACCCCAACTCTCTCTAATAGCGTATGATCTGTTAAGATAGTTATGGGATTCTCAGTGCCCTCCAGAAAAGTCTCCATTCTTCTAATGCTAATTTCACAGCCAGGAGTTCCCGATTCCCGATATCGTAATTGCACTCAGCGGAATAATTTTTTTTGGAGAAAAATGCACAGGGATGCAATCTGGATTGAGGATTCTTCCTCTGGGAAAGGACAGCACCAACACCGACGTCTGATGCATCTACTTCTAGGGTGAAAGGCAGTTTAGGATCAGGATGAGTAAGGATAGGTACAAAGACAAATGCACTCTTAAGACGAGAGAAGGATTGCATGGCCATGGGAGGCCAAGAAGTAGGGTCAGCTCCTTTCTTGGTCAAGGCAGTAATAGGAGCTACCAATGAAGAAAAGTTCTGGATAAATCTACGATAATAGTTTGAAAATCCGAGGAACCGTTGAATGGCTTTGAGAGTGGTGGGTTGAGGCCAATCTAGTACCGCTTTGACCTTAGCAGGATCCATAGTAAGTCCAGTGTTGGAGATAATGTATCCAAGGAAAACGGTGGAGGCTTGGTGAAATTGACACTTCTCGAGTTTGGCGAAGAGTCGGTTTTCTCGTGGACGAAGAAGTACCTGCTTTACATGGGACACATGTTCTTGTTTGGATTTGGAGAAAATCAGAAAGTCATCTAAATAAATGATCACAAAAAAGTTGAGAAGGTCCCGAAAGATTTCGTTGACAAAATCCTGAAACACAGCTGGGGCATTACACAGCCCAAATGGCATGACTAAGTACTCTTAATGTCCATCTCTGGTGTTAAAAGCAGTTTTCCACTCATCACCCTGGTGTATCCTGATGAGGTTGTAGGCTCCATGTAGATCCAACTTAGAGAAGATATTGGAGCCTTGTAGGCGATCGAAGATCTCAGATATAAGAGGAAGAGGGTAACGATTCTTAAAAGTGATTTTATTGAGACCCCGGTAGTCGATACAAGGGCGTAAAGAACCGTCTTTTTTCTTCACGAAAAAGAAACCGGCACCCGCAGGAGAAGTAGAGTTACGTATGAAACCTTTCTGGAGATTCTCAGTAATATACTCTCGCATGGCCTTGGTCTCAGGCATGGACAAATGGTAGGAAACCCCTCTGGGGGAGAAGAACCCGGGAGTAGTTTAATGGGGCAATCGTACGGACGATGTGGGGGTAGTACCTCAGACTTAACTTTATCGAAGACGTCGCTGAACCCTGCATACTCCTCAGGCAAAAGTACCCTTTCCTTTGCCTCGGCCAGGGTAGTACCACAAATTCTACTGGATTTAATGATACAGTTCTTGGTACAAAAAGAGCTCCATTGAATGGGATTCTTATTTAGCCAATCCACCCGATGATTATGAATCTGTAACCAGGGAAGGCCGAGGATTACGGCTACGGAAGGCGTATGAATCACATTAAATTGGATGACCTCCAGGTGATCAGTACCTGTCTTGAGATGAAGTGCCTGGGTCTCCAGTAAAATAAAGGCCGGCTGAAGCGGTCTTCCATCAATGGCCTCAAGTCCAATAGGTTTCTTTCTGAGATCAGATGCATTGTAAGTAACCCCAACTCTCTCTAATAGCGAGTCTGAGATCAGATGCATTGTAAGTAACCCCAACCCTCTCTAATAGCGAGTCTGAGATCAGATGCATTGTAAGTAACCCCAACCCTCTCTAATAGTGCGTCTGAGATCACATGCATTGTAAATTCTTCTGTATTTGGTACAGTTTTATAATGACCTGGAAATTGCAGGGAACCCCTGTTGAAATACACAGTCCTACACTTTATTCTGGAGCATTCTGCATTACTGAAATGTGTTAATACTCACCATGTCCCCCCTTCTTTTCTGATGGTTAAAAACTATTGAAGATAAAAAATGAAAAAATATATATTAACATAAAGTATTAACTACATTATAGCTGGAGAAACATTGAAAGCACAATAACATATAGACCAGGATATGAAAATTTGAACATGAAAAAAGGTATAATACCATTTTTGTACTAAGGGGGTCAGCAGCATTTTGCAGCTGTTTCCAGCACTAAATGGTGTTTTCTCTTTTATAGTGATTTTTAATACCTTACACTGTAGCTTTTAGTTAGGGATTTAGATCGTAGCTCATTCATTTATTTGTGTGAAGCCATGCCATCAGGGGGCTACTAGTTTGCTTCCCTCCTGGCAGTAAACCCTGGTACAATCAGGTTGCCAGTAGTTGATATGGGGTTTTCACCCTTCTTGGTACTGCACTTGAGTGACAGCGGAAGGCGGTGACATCAGGCCTGGGCATGACCAATCATGAGACAGACCTGGTGCCCTCCTCCTGGATGTACTTAAGGGCAGGCACCACCCAAATTTAGCAGTGTCTCTACCCACTTGAGAGGGGCAGGTCACACAGTAGAGAGGTGTTAGAAATCCGATTTCTCAGCGCCATCCACACAACACAAAGACAACCCTCAGGGAGACTCAGGGTGCGCAGCGCAACCCCCTCCTACCTGCCTCCACATCCGCGGGCCGCCAGCTCCTCCGTCGCCACAGGGTCGCTGCCCTCAGTGGTCCCGCCACTCCCCCTCCTTCTCAGTGGGAGGCGCGGTCCCTCCGTCCCGCGCGCACACGGGCGTCCTCCTCCAACACTGGTCGCGTGCACACGCAACTTACAGAGCACGCGCCCAGCATCTGTTCTTCAGCTTCCCCTCCTGCAGTAAGTCTCCGCCCCCGTACACCGCGTGGGCGCACTCACAGTACTACCAGTGCTCACCTGGGTTGTATCAGCCACACCAATCCTGAAAGGCTCCCTGCATTCCTCCTGATCCGCCCCCATCCCTGATTGGTCAGGCCAGCCTTATCAGGCATCTCTGAGCCCTCACTCATCGCTCGACATAGTTTCTGTATGGAAGTTGCTTGGTGTTCTCTTGGTGATTCTACAGATTCTGACACGGCTCGTACGACTACCCCCTTTGGCTCTCCTCGGACTACGTATTCTCTGGCATCCCACGATCATGGCATGGACTTCGACCCTCCTCATCTCTCCGCTCCCTGACCTCGGCAAGGCAACTACTATTCTTCTTCTCACCTGGTACCGGCAAGTATTGTCTACCTTACATACATCTGGCCTGGCAACGCTTAACACCACACTCCGGACACGCTCACTTTGCTGCGGGTGCATGTATTCCTACTTCCCCCTTCAGCACAGGGGACGGGTCTGGTCTGCGGGCAGCACCGGCGTAACAAGAGGCGGCATATTGGGCCTTCTCCTGTCCTCTTCCCTCCGGTTGAGAGTGAGTGTGTACCATACCTCTGCCTCTGTTAGGGAGGTGGGGAAGAGCTAGGACGGCTGCAGGTGCCCTTGGCCTGTAGTGACGATCCAGGGACCATCCTTCAGTGGTAGCTGAGAGAGACTGCATTGGGCAGAACCCTGCCTTGATACTGTGCTGTACAGAAGAGATAATAAACCGTTCCTGTTGTTATACCTCCTGCCTGGTGCGTGACCTTACTAGGGGGAGAGGTAATAGTTCTACCGTGGGAGATCACCTTCAGTTCCTGGAGCCTACAGCAGATGGAGGCGCTACACTGCTAAAGAGATATGTAGGATACTGTATGAACCCCAGAAGCCTAGTCCTGTGCCCGCACTACCATCGGCGGACGACTCAGCCCTACTGTTACCAGCTGAAAAGCGTAGCTCACTACAAATGAAGCGCGACCGTGGTGCTGAGGTAGGGAATTGAGAAACGCCAACCCACAGCCACGCGGGTGCGTCTAGGATGTAGATTGGTCGTGCAAGCCGGATCAGGGTTAGAGAGTAGTCGTATATACTTGCCAGGTCAGGATTGGAGAATAGCGGATCGTTGGGGTACTTTGCCAAGGTCAGGATTGTAGAAGAGCAGATCGTCGGAGTACTTTGCCAAGGTCAGGAGCGGAGAGAAGCGGAGTCCAAGAAACTAGCTGGGTTCAGGCAACAAAGGGTTAATCAGGCAGATAAGGCAAAACAAGGTATCAGGAACAGAATGCAGCAAGGCACAGCGTCACACTGACTATGCTCAGCAAAGGTAAGCTGGAAGTGCAGGGTATATATAGGGTGAGGCTCCAATAGCAAGCAGGGGTGGAACCAGGAAATGAATAGTCATAGGCTGCTGGTACATACAGGTGCGACCAATGATGCAGCCGAACAGGTAGCTGGTTGCTTGCAGCCTGCACATGTCACAGGGTTCAGAGGGCGGGACTTGGAGTGTGTGATACTCCCACGCCGGTTCCTTGAGACATCAGAGCGGGGGCGGAGCCTGGAACGCGCGTCACTGCCATGCTGGTGTTGTTTACCAACAGAGCGGGGACGGAGCCTACCGCGTGCATCAGCGGGGAGACTAGACGAGCGTCCACGACGTACAACCAGGTGAGGGACGCTGGAACGGCGAATCCTCACACCAGCATGTTTCATGCACCACACGATCCGTAATGGCCACATCTCCCACCGGGTGGGGGAAACACCATTACATGTGTTATTACCATGTTCCCTTTAACCTCTTATCTACTCAATGGATAAAATGGGACCCCCAGACAAACGGTGTACGTCACAGACTCTTAAACCTTGGTCCCAGAATTGAGGTGCGACAGTCCAAGCTGGCCTTTCCCTAGGTTATGTGCTGCCCTTAGACAAGCACAATTAAGGCTGCCTCGTACCCTCCCCCGTTCCCTCTCACAATCCCCCCCCCCTAGGTGCGAGGCAGGTGGTCTCTGGAGCACATTAATTTCAGCTCCGGGGACCCCCTGCTTTCCGAGATACTTACTTCCATAGGGGTGCCGGTATCCTGTGCCAACAGGGACCGCCTGCTTCCCACCTAGAGAAAAAAAATTTTGGGTGGAGAGGGGGTTAGCATTTTCTCCTGTAACTACAACTTTTCTCCTACATTTTGCCGCCCACTATAACATGCCGCCCTTAGGCTGTGTCTTAACTGCTTACTGCATAGGGATGGGACTGATTACAAGTGAGACCAATGGGTGGTTATGCTAGTGTATCATTACAAATACAGACTAGACAAACCTGTCCTTCCAACTTGGAGCTATGTGAGCAAAATGGCACAGGTTTTATATAATCCAGGAAAGGATACTGGGCTTTATAGGTAAGGACAGCTTCATAATCATAACTACATTTAACTTTTCATGGATGCAATCTAGAGCCGGAAGCACACACTTAATTCAATAGCAATTCGCACACATATTTATCTGTAGATACCACTCTTTTAATAGATCTAAAAGGTAACCTTCTTAGATCCACAAAAGGGTACTAAGCTTCAGCACACCTCTAGTCCAATTCATATGAAGCGGAGCAGAGGTGTACTAAAGCATAAACCCCTTTTGTGAATTTGGGCCTTAAAGGTGTAATCTACCCTACTACAGTTATATGGCTATATTTTCTTTATATTTGATTAATCACCCGCAGGGTGCGAAATGCGTAGGAGGGTTTTTGTGCCTCCTTTTTTATCAATGGAATAAGAATAAAGAAATGTTTGTACTGGCTTTGACTTAGTCTCCGTTTGGCTGTGCGCTGCCTTAACCTTTTTTGTACTTCGGATTTCTATTGCTGCGGCTGGTGACACTGTGGCTGATACCCATTCAGTGGGTGTGGAAGAAAATGTAAGTAAACTATGTTTCTCATACAAACGGTGTCTTACTGAAGAAATGTATATTGGCACCATCAACTGAGGTTTTAGGGGTGAGTCTTCACACTATACACCACTGGTCACCATAGAGGGAAGAGTAAGACCCATTATATACATTACTTGTCACCTAAAAGAGGGGAGGGGCACTATTTCATTTGTTTTCAATGTGATTAGCTTTCAGCGCACACTGTTTTCTTAGTGTACTAAACACCCTTACACAAACGCTGTTGTCTATATTTACTGTGCAGTCTTCTGCCATACGATGCAAGTCAAAGGGCTATAAGGTGTCTTCTAAACGGCGTAGTAGATATGGACCATATTGATATGAGGCATTCTGAATTTAATCAAACAGTTTTTATGCATGCACACACATTTTTGGATAATAGAGCAATCATGAAAAGAAGATCTATGTAAATCAATCATATCTAGAGCAGTGACAATTGATTGTGGAGCTCAAGGCAGAAGTAACCAATATGACAATCAGCTAGTTAGAGAATTCATAAGGCCCCGCTGATGACAACACTTCTAGGCAAAGATATGTAGTATGGTCGCCATAACAACCAGTTCTCTCTGTGATAATACATTGCTATCTGCCCACACTAAAGTATTGGAGGAATTCCACAACAGTGCATCTAGATTTATAACAAGCATATGATAGTGAACATTACTGTTTTTTAAATGACTGTATTGATAAATGTAACACCCATAGCCCCCCCCTTCCCCCCTTATGATATATGTGCGGGTAATGGTGTGGCGGTGCTAACCTGTTTAAGATACAGAAAGCCTGAGCCTCCGCGCAGAAGGAGCTTGGGGTGCAAGGTGCAACGCCTCCACCTGTGAGGATCCCGCCACAGACGGGATGACCACTCACAGGAAACTATACTTGAGACTAAATAACCACTCACACAAATATATATATATCAAATAAAAAGATCACTTGTGAGCACATTCACGTCTTAGGCAGGTCGGCAACCCTGCCTTTCACCACTATCCCCAGCATACAGTGCTTCCACTGCAGCAAGGGATTCTGGGAAATGACAGAGAAACCATTCACAGACATGTTTCAACCTTAAAGACAGCAGTACAACCAACTTCACACTGATGATACCCATTAAGGTTGAAACATGTCTGTGAATGGTTTCTCTGGCTTTGCATCTGATTCCCATGCTGTGCTTTAAAGCTGTGTTAACAGCACGCATTAGCTTATATGGGCTCCATGTAACAATGTTTTTTCAGACAAAAGGTGACACATTAGCCTGGGATAGCCCGTGTCACCCACGTGGTGCAATAGTGTGTGAAAGGGAACGCGACCTCACTTAGTGTTGTTGGTGCACAGTTGGGTACCTTCCCTCTGATGCTCGGGCAATGTGGGCCTCCCACCCTGGAGGAAGATGCAGGGCCTCTGACACAACTCCCCTCTTTCCTTACCACCGGCAGCTGCACGTGGTCTCTGAAGAGCGAGGAGTTTTCACTCGAGTCCGTCTTGCTCCGCTTGGTCACGGGAGCACTCACTTGTAGGGAGGGACCCTTATTATAGGCCGCCATACAATACTGAAGCTACGGTGTTTGGGGCCTAGCTTGGGCCTAGGGGGAATCGCTGTCCTAATCCTGGGTTACCTTCACCAGCTCCCAGGACAGTCTGTGTGCTCCGCGTGCTCCTCCAACACTGACTGTTGTTCATCACAGTTCCAGTATATATCCACCCCTTGCTCTGCCCCATCCAACATGGCCACCACAGTGTCCGTTGTTTGAAGAAATATTCCTATGGAGTGAGTATATGTATGCTGAGTATATGAGTGAGACCGTGAAAGCAATGCTTTCTCTAATTCATGAGGCATAATATATATCAGGAAAAGAGGAAACTGGGGATTGAGGATCGCTCCCGCTCTGGTTCCAAAATATATCCCTTAATGATAAATGTCCAAATCCTCTTGTGGATACACCCAACGCTTTCTCCTCCATTGTTAGAGTCAGACCGAAATACAGCAATAAGAGCCAGGTCAAGTAAATGAATAGAGAGTACTCGCTCCATTCCTGGTACACAATGGATTGTAGGCATGCTCCAGCCAAATGTCAAAGCTCCATAGTCGGTGCAAAACGCGTTAGAGTGGTTCTCTTTACCTATTGTATGTGCCATTAAAGCTTTTTTATTATTAGCACCGGCAGTCCAAGTCTGATTTTTTTTGTGCTGTGCATTACACCTTCTTCCTGTTATCTGCCGACACACACATAAATATATTCTAATAATAATTTACTATACAGTATATATGTGGAAGGTGTAAAATCTGTGAGACAGTGAAGCGCGGGGAAGCTCTGGAAAGTGTTAGCGACACACACAGTGTGGTGCACTACAACAAAGATTTAGCATTGCACTAAAAACTCTCCTGGTTCCCCCACGACCTTCCCCATCATGCTGCACCATGCTGACACAAACTGATAGTGACAGGCACAGATTGTACATTCTAATAGTTTTGGAGTGCAAAATCTCAGTGCTCTGTGTGATTGGCTGTCACCAAGCCCTGAGAAATCACACCCAGAATTTATAGCGGCACTCCACTAGCATGGCTCTGGTATGTATGTATGTATGTATGTATGTCTTTATTTATATAGCACCATTAATGTACACAGTGCTTTACAGTAGTAATACACGTGACAATCATATAAATAACAAATAATACAAATAACAGGTCATGGGAATAAGTGCTTCAGACATAAAAGTAACATTTCGGAAGAGGAGTCCCTGCTCCGCGGGGGCTTACAATCTAATTGGTAGGTAGGAAGAACGTACAGAGACAGTGGGAGGGCATTCTGGTAAGTGTGTCTGCAGGGGGCCAAGCTTTATGTATCATGTGTCTAGTATTATCCACGGTGCTTCTCATATGCTTCTTTAAGCAAGTGTGTCTTAAGGTGGATCTTAAAGGTGGCTAAAGAAGGTACTAGTCGGGTATTGAGGGGAAGGGCATTCCAGAGATGTGGGGCAGTCAGTGGGAAAGATTTAAGGCGGGAGAGGGCTTTAGATGCAAAGGAGGTAAAGAGAAGACATCCTTGGGCAGACCGCAAGAGTCGGGGTGGTGCATAGCGAGAAATTAAGGCTGAGATGTAAGGTGGAGCAGAAGAGAGTAAAGCTTTAAAAGTGAGAAGGAGAATTGAGTGCGAGATGCGGGATTTGATAGGAAGCCAGGAGAGGGATTTCAACAGGGGAGACGCTGAGACAAATTTAGGAAAGAGTAGAGTGATTCTGGCAGCAGCATTTAGGATAGATTGTAGGGGAGATAGGTGGGAGGCAGGAAGGCCGGACAGCAGGAGGTTACAGTAATGGAGACGGGAGAGAATAAGGGCCTGAGTCAGAGTTTTAACAGTCGAGCAACAGAGGAAAGGGCATATCTTAGTAATATTGCGGTGGAAAAAGCGACAGGTTTTAGAAACGTTTTGAATGTGAGAGGAGAATGTGAGAGAGGAGTCGAATGTGACCCCTAGGCAGCGTGCTTGGGCTACTGGGTGAATGATAGTACTTCCAACAGTAATGTGGAAGGAGCTAGTAGGGCCAGGTTTGAGAGGAAGTATGAGGGGCTCTGTTTTTGCCATATAAAGTTTAAGTCGGTGGAGGGCCATCCAGGATGATATCGCGGAGAGACATTCAGAAACTTTGGTCTGTACAGCAGGTGTAAGGTCGTGGGTTGAAAAGTAAATGTGTGTGTCGTCAGCATAGAGGTGATATTTAAACCCAAGAGATGTGATTAGGTCACCTAGAAAAAGTGTGTACAGAGAAAAGAGAAGAGGTCCCAGGACAGAGCCCTGGGGTACCCCCACAGAGAGATCAATAGAGGAGGAGGAATTAGCAGAAGAGACACTGAAAGAATGATGGGAAAGGTAACAGGAGATCTAGGATAGAGATTTTTTCCGAATACCAAGAGTATGGAGATTGTGAAGGAGAAGAGGGTGGTCCACAGTGTCAAATGCTGCAGAGAGGTCGAGAAATATGAGCAGAGTGCGGAAGCCAGATTGTAGAGGGTCTGGGTGAGAATAGGTGTTGAGAAAGTGGAGCAAGCGAGAGAACACAAGGCGTTCAAGGAGTTTAGAGGCAAAAGGCATGAGGGAGACAGGTTGATAGAAAGACGGGTAGGGTCAAGCCCGCTGTTTTTGAGTAATGGTACAACTGTTGCATGTTTGAAGGAGGGTACCAGTAAAGGGAGGAGTTAAAAACGTGTGTGAGCGTAGGGGTTATAGTAGGAACAAGAGGTTTTAGGAGATAGGAGGGAATGGGGTCAAGAGGGCAAGTGGTAGAGGGAGAAGAGGAAATCAGCAGTGACACATCCTCCTCTGAGATAGCAGAAAAAGAGTCAAGGAAGGCAGGAGAAGAGTTAGGAAGCAGTGTAGGATGGGAAGAGGAAACACGGGGGATGTTCTGATATATGGATTCCACCATTTCCTTAAAATAGTCTGCCAAGTCCTGAGGTGAGATGGAGGAAGAAGAAGAGGTAGCTGAGGGTGGTTTGAGTAGAGAGTCAAAGACAGAGAAGAGTTTGCGTGGGTTAGATTTGTGCATGTTGATTAGTGAAGAAAAGTAGGTTTGTTTAGCTTGAGAGAAGGCAGAGTTGAAACAGGATAGCATAAATTTGTAGTGAAGGAAGTCTGCGAGAGTGTGAGATTTCCTCCAGAGGCGTTAAGAGGAATGAGTGGAGGAATGAGTGGAGGAATGCAGCATGCGCGTGTGGGAATTTAGCCAGGGTCTGGGTTTAGAAGGGCGAGGATGGCAGAGAGAAAGCGGGGCATGTAAATCAAGAGAGGAGGATAAGGTAGAGTTGTAGTTCCTGACCAGGTTGTCAGGGTTTGGAGCAGAACTGAGAGAGGAGAGGGAGGAGCGTAAAGTGGAATCAAAGGCTGGTAGGTTAATAGAGTGCAGGTTTCTGCAGAAACGAAGGGTGGATGGAAATGGAGAAGGGGAGAAATGAGAGAGAGAAAATGAGATGAGGTTATGTCAGAGAGAGGAAAGAGGGAAATGGAGAAATCAGAGAGAGAAAGCAGGTCTAGGTAATGGCCATCCCTGTGGGTGCTGGCTGCAGTCCACTGTTGAAGGCCAAAAGAAGAGGTTAGAGAGAGAAAGCGGCCAGCCCAAGGGAGAGAGGGGTCATCAATGTGGCAGTTGAAGTCCCCAAGGAGAAGAACAGGGGAGTCTGAGGCGAGAAAGAAAGAGCCAGGATTCAAAGTGAGAGAGAAAGGCAGAAGGGGAATGAGTAGAGGTAGGTGAGCGATAGATGAGAGCCACGTGGACAGGGAGAGGAGAGAACAGCTGGATAGTGTGAGCCTCAAAGTAAGGGAAAAGCAAGAGAGGGAGGAATAGGAAGGGTATGGTAATGGCAGCGAGAGGACAGAAGGAGCCCCACGCCTCCAACTCTGCCATCAGGGTATGGAGTGTGGGAGAAGGAAAGGCCACCATAAGAGAGGGCAGCTTCCAGAGCATAGTCAGACTGAGTGAGCCAGGTCTCAGTTATAGCAAATAGGAGCAGAGAGTGAGAGAGGAAGAAGTCATGCACAGAGAGGAACTTGTTTGAAAGGGAGCGAGCATTCCAAAGGGCACAGGAGAAAGGGAGAGAGGAGGGAGGGTGGCAGGGGATGTGTATGAGGTTGGAGGGGTTGACACCAGAAGGAGTAGAAGTTGCATTTGGCAGGCGAGAACGAGAGCATGTAGAAATAAGTCAGGGACCAGGATTAGGAGAGATATCCCCAGAAGCAAGGAGGGGAAGCATGGATAGAAAGAGAATGTGTGTGAGGCTGATTTGTAGGGGTGTGTTTTAGTGCAGGGGGTATAGCTGTGTATTGACACAGGGCGCAGGTAAGAAAGTAGTTCATGTGAACTGAGAAGTGGTGAAGGAAGGAGAGATGGATATATAGGAATAGAGTTAGAGACATAATGAGTCTGGTAGAAAGAAGTGCATAATTTGGTAATTACAAGGATGGGGAGGGAGATGGAGGTAGAGAGCTGTCAACTGTCATAGATTCAGGGAGAATTATCTATGTCTCTGTGAGGCTGGGACATAGGAATGTAAATCCTTAAAAGTGGTTCACACCCAATTAACCTAACAGCATCTCAATTTTTTGATGCTGAGGTAAATTGTACATGCGGAATACTTCTCTCACATGAGCGATAAAGACATTTTGATTACAGGTTTCTGCTTCAGTGCCATCCTCTGAAACTCTCGGGAGCCAGGAGGCTCTAAAATAACCAGAAAAGTCATGTGAACAATGTTAGCTTCACTAATTATCCCTTCACCTGCACTTCTATCAGCTCCGCCAGCATTTGTCTGTGCTTCTCTGGATATTCTGTCTCCGTTCCACATTCTGCTTTAAGCTCCTCTATTTCATCTGTTTGCGATGCCAGGAAAGGGTAGCAGCTAATGCTCTATTCTGGTTTTACCTTCACTGCCAAGCGAGACAGTAGTGCCACTGAGTCTGACCCCAACACAAGAGGAAATGTCAGACTAGGGCACAAGAAATGCACCCAAAACCACAACCTAACTTTAGTCATTTTAATTAAGCAAGGGCATAACAATATATGAACATTTACTCTGAATAAATTATATAAAACTATGTCTGCAATTTCCTATAAACAATAAATCAATGTGTCAATAAATGTATTGTATGTAAAGTTTCTAAAATGTTCCCATATAAGAGATCTAAACCAGTAACTTCTGCATATCTCTAAAGGTAATCCCAAACCCTGACGCAATAAATGGCTGTGTACGTTGTGTTATAACAGTAGATTTATAGTTACTTTATCTTTTCACCTAGCCTTGAATTACTAATGCTGAACTGGTGTCTGGTGACTTGTGGGTGTTTCGTGGAGTTAATGTCTACTCCTTTATTATCTTCAATTATATGTAGTCTTACTGCCTGTAACATGGGTAAGCCTGTTAACAACAGCTGGAGCTGTTGGGTGTCGGTCAAGTAATTGTTAATCCCTGCCTGGAGGAAGGCAGGACTACTAAGGAGCCCAGCTGAGTGTAGCGAGAGTTTTAAAGGCAGGAAGTGGAAGTGTTTGTCTCTCCCTGGTCTGCGTACAGACCATATGTACGTTTCCTTACTGCATAGGGACACCAGGACGAGTAGGACATACGTGTGTGTCCTTAATGCATAGGGACACCAGATATCTATATAGACATATATGGACTTTCATACACTGCGGAAGCGGAACTTTGGCTAGGAAAAGCCTGTATTGTATGTTGGTAAAATTGCGGCTGAATAAAAGCCTACGTTATTTTTCCCAAAACAATTCTCCTGTCTTCACCTCTGCATGCATTGCCTACAGTTGGTGTTTGAAGTGGGATGCTAGCAGTGGCTCTTGGATTTTGAACGGGGCCCCGGAGACCATCAGGGAAAAAATAATTTCCCACAATCCCTGCAACAGCCTGCGCAACTGGAGTATGAAGGCTACAGAAGCGATATGTAGAGAAAACTAAGCACAGCCAATGCAGCAAAAAAATGGATCAAGCAAGAGTAACTCCCATAAAAATGCAATTTATTGAGTTAAGGCACATGGACAATTGTGACCAAAGTAAGAACACCTACGTGTTTCGCACGCCCCGCGCTTTACCAAGGTGCACTTTATCACCTTGATAAAGCACACAGTGCGAAACACGTAGGTGTTCTTACTTTGGTCACATTTGTCCATGTGAGCTTAACTCAATAAATTGCATTTTTATGGGAGTTACTCTTGCTTGATCAATTTTTTTGCTACATTGGCTGTGCTTCGTTTTCTCTACACATCGCTTCTGGATCATCTCAACAAACGGATTGCACGCCCCACGGAATTGCCAGGATTGGAAAGGGGTATTCAAATCAGGAAACAGGCTGCAGCCTTTATTATTGTTAGCTCCCCTTACATAGTTCTCCTATACACTGTCTGAATGGAGTTCATATTATATATTGCACCCCAGGCTTTGGTGGGTACCACTAGGCGCCTTATCCTCCCAGGCTTAGGATTACTACTCTCATTGAACTGGAGACAAGACCCACAGAAGGCATTCCGGACTCTAAAGAGTTAATTATTGACTGAAAAATGACTTTTCTGTAGCCTATACTGTGACTAAGCACCATTCACTTGGGACTGGACTGCTATGACGGCTACAGAGGATGACCTACGAAAGCATATATAGGAAAGTATTGGTGTCATAACGTCTCCCATTTTCAGCATGAAGAATACACCAGAATAAACATGGAAACGTTTTCAACTTGTGGTTTGCTGAAGTCCAGACTCCACAGCGACAGCGAGACGCAACAGCAAAATGTCCATATGTTTGGGCTGTAATGAGCCTGGTCATCCGGAAGAGTCATGTCCCTACGTCCTGAATATGAACAGTGGCAACTAAAGCAAAACCAGCAGTATGAGGAATATCGCCAGCTACTGCAACCGCACGCAAAGCATGGTGGGCACAGTGAAAGTGTAGAAGTTTCAAGCAATAAGGGGGAGCTCAGTACTACTGATGCATCAAAGTCTGCCAAGGTAAAGCGGCGAAAGAGAGAAAAAAATAAAGGAGGTCCTCAGCTTGCCGTGGAAGTGGTGGAAGCGTTCACAGATGACCCTGCGATGTCAGAAGGGAGCCGAGACATTGAGCAGCCTAGAACAACTGGCGGTTAATCCCATGAATGGCGGAATTTCCAGAGGGCCCAAAGCAGAAGACGGGTATCCCGGAGAGGGGTCTATTCAGTGATAATAGTAAGAATCCTTCAAACAGTACCAGGGAAGCGGAGCCAGATCAAATAAGTGACAATCCCTTGACCTGTACTGGAAAAACACTACAACCTGCCAGACATGACTGTGATCTCCTCTGTGAATGATGGGCTAAATAGCAAGAAGCAAAGGTCGAGTTATAGAGGTCTCTGTTCGCAGCTTACCTTGAGAATTTAACTTTGCAGATAACAGTGTGTCTTTTGCATAGTGAGTTGGAGCACGTCATGACTGACCTTGAGACGACAAACGCTACTATTACCGCCATGGAGAAGCACAGTCACTCTGACAAAATGATTGCTAACCTGAAATAGAAGTATGAGGAGGCACAGGCAGAGACTGGAGTCTCTCAGAAGAAACTGCGTAGTCTCAGCACAGAGTTGGGAGTTTCTCAGAAGGAGGTCTGCACTCTCAGTGCAAGGCTCAAAGTCTCTTTGAAGGCGGTCAGCAGGTTCAGGGCAGAGCTGGATGTCTCTCGAAAGGAGATCGGTGGTCTCGGCACAGAGGTGTGGAAATTCAAGGATGCTTATGGAAAAGTCCTGAGTAATAGAGAGATCGGAAAAAGAGAGAACAAAAGTCAGAAAGTCAAAAGTCAGAAAGAGGAGGTTTTGGATTTGACTGACCAGGTCAGTGAAATAAATGAGAAGCTTCACAAAGTTGTAAAGAAGCAAATGGAACAAGAAAAGTCAGAGCTGCTGTTAGTACTGAAAAATTCATAGGCTGCGTTGAAGCATGAAGAGAACGAATCCTTATGTCTTCAATTGGAACTTTCTCAGATGAGAATAGACTCTGAGAGAAGGAAATGTTCTGACCCTTCAGAAATACAACAGAGCATGTGTACAAAGAAGAAAGTAGCGAGAAAGTTATGTGCGTAAATGCTCGCAACTGTTGTCATACAGGCTACCTACAGAGGGATGAAAACTTGTCAGCTTTATTGCCAGAGTCATGCAACCTGTGTTATTCAGTCAGTTTGAAGAATGCAATGACAAAAGAAGAAGTGTGGACATTTGAAGCAGTGTGTGATTACACTCCAGTCAAATGTGAAGAAAGCTTCTGGTGTGATTCAGTCCAGATATAGGTCCTATGTCATAACCAAGCAAGCTGTGCATTCCTAGAAGTTTATCTGTAATGCCGTTACACTGCTACAGAGTGCAAAGCAGAAGAACCAATGTTGATGTATTGCAGCTCAAGGAGGCTAAGCCAGATACAGATTGTCTTGCCAGTGACGTTCAGGAGAAAGCACGACGCATGGGAAAACTGGTCGTTAAAGAATAGTTAGCAAAATGGGAAATTGAGATGGTGCTCTGCTGGGTTGAGGAGGCTAAGCGCATAACGGAAAAGAAGTGGTTTGAAAAACTAGAGAGACAGAAGCGTACCAAGCTAGAGTGAGTACTTGAAGAGACGCTGTTTGAGTGCACAGGTTACAAGAACTTTAAGGTGTTCCCCTTCACCACAACTACACATCATGGCCACAAACTGTTTGTTCTTCATGTCCTCAGTACCAGATATTGCTCCCAAAGGGGAAAACCAAAGCTACTGGTAGGAATGAAGAAGGTCTTAGGAAAATACCTGATTCCATTAGAAGTCCAAAAGTGTGAAAGACACAGAAAAGACTAAAGAGAAGTGTAGGGCTTTGATGGACCTGAAATCTGGGTCCGGGCTTGAAAATTACTGCGTCATTACCCTATGATCAGTCACATGATGTAAATCTACTTCTGCTAGACTCTATGTACCTATGTCGCATATGTAACCATCTACGATGCCTATCAGTGTTCCTGACCAGTCTGTGTCTGTATGCACAAATGTGTAAATAAAGTATTTCCATGATTTGAAAATGCCATATGGACTTTGAGAAACTTCTTCTGTTTTCATAAACAATCACTCACTAGACCAGTATTGGGCAACATGATATACAGCAAGGGCTGGTTCTCGCTCTGCTGGATCTCTAACTATTCACCCATCTCACTAACCCCTGCTCCCCATGCCTTACCTGTGGTGTGGGTTCCCCCAGGACTCCGGGCCCTCCTCTGTTCCGGAGGGGAACACCCAGGTAACCGATATGGAGGTTGGGCCTAACATACATTTCGGAGTGCCAGCTGGGCCCCCCTCCACCACAATTGGAGAGCGGTTGAAGCGATTGGTGGCCCCCCGTTCCATACTAGTGCACTAGACTCTCTCCTCCTCTTTCACTCCATAGTATATGTTTATATCCTGTGTGACCAAGTAATGTAAATGTATTATAATATTACTATACAGATATAAAGATACCTACTAACTTAAGGAATAGATGTTTGCATATTTATTTTTTATTACAATAAATGTGCATTTGTTGTTCCAACGGTCACTTCTTTACCCTTTATTTAACATATTATTGTCCTGGAACTAGATTCCATAGTCTCTGTCTCCCTTTATAGCTTATGGGATTCATTTCTCCCTAGTTTAGCTGCCTGTTATTTCCCCTGTCCCAGCAGCTAGCTGCATGTGAAAAGGCAACATTTTTGTTACATGTTGTTTACACAGCCTTTGTTGGTTGCCTGCATCTCCTATTCTCCTAGCTGAGAGTGGGCTATTCCTACCCCCTTGTCCATGCTGACAGTTAGTATAGTCTCACTTCCCTTCTAGTGTGACCCTTGCTCCTCACTTCCTTTTCACCCTGGACTCTGAGTGAGTACTTTCCTGCTATTTACCCCAGCAAGGCCTTTCTGTTTTACACTGCCTCATCCTTGATACATTGCACTTCAGACAGTGAAGCACTCTCTACCCACCCTACATCTGCAAGTTCCCTTTCTTCCTGTGATTTTCCCTCAATAAAATTAAGAAAGACAAAAGGACTTGTTGTGCTTGGAAGAGGGAAGGTATGAGTTAAGCTTACTGGAACTATTCATACATCATTCGTGACCCTGGTTCCAGGAAAATTATATCTAACCAGTTTTTATCCACCGCTCTATGTAACTATCACTTACCTCTTTTTACTTATTTACTAATGTTCTTATATATTTCTATCTGACTATTTCCTTATCTAATTATTTACAATATGTGATTTCTTCCATATCTACACATGTATATCTAACTAATAGGCTCTCTCAATCCTCTCTTGCTGACCATTTTCCATTTAAATATCCTTTTGGTTCCTCAAATAAGCCATCATATTCAGATGGTAATATATTTTGTCTCCGATATTGGTGCATACTCAAACTGGATTCTTTGGTGAGAGTGTGTGCACAAATGTTACTTTAGAAATTGGTGGAAATCGGTCTAGTATTCTTTGTAGACAAGGGCATGAAAGACACGAGTCGGCACCAAATTTAGACTTTTATTACACTTGGATTATGGAAAAAGATAATGTATTGACAATAATTGCGGGGCTGTAAAAAAATTATATGATTGAATTACTTTTTAATTAAAGTGAAAATTACAAAAGCAAAGAAAAAACAGAGACAATATTCTAATGTTACATTACATGTAGTGAAACTTATTCTAAAAGAATAAACATACAAAAAGTTGGCAGCGTGGCAAATCCTGTTTTTGAGATGACGGTACAGAATAAAATAAGGTTGTTACTGCTACCTAAGGCTATAGCCCCAGTGCCTGCGCTGCACGCGCGCCTGCGAGGCTGGTGGTGCGTGCAGCTACATTCCCCGGTCTGCAGAGAGCTGAAGGGGGAAAGACAGGTGGGGGCGTGACGGGGGAGTGACGGGGGAGCGGCCGTGACGTCACCCTGCAGGTTTGCCCTCATTGGCTGAACCGCCGGGGCGTGGCCTAGCGCTCCGTCACTAGTTACCCTCACTATTTTCTTGCAGGCTGGAAAAACTCGACGCGCGGCGGCCGCCCCTCGCAGCGGGCCGGCCCCATTGAGGGGCGGCTCTTGTCCCTGCAGCGGCCGCCACAGCAGGCGCTGCAGTAGCCAGCAGGGACCTGGCATAAGAGATTTGTCTGATAATAAATCCTCTCTCTCATAGACAGGATATGGCAAGAGAAAAATGTATGACATTTCTAATTAAAGGGAAAAAATATTTCAAATGTATGTGGGCAGTTCCAATCAATAAATCATAAAACAAACACATAGATAAAGAATTTGGAAGCATGCAAATAACACAAATGAGACACATGCAGACAAGTAAAAACAGTTGAAAGGTACATTGAGATTTTAGCTGATTCATGAACGTAGGTGAATGCATGTAAGGGTCATGTAAAAATCTTTGCCTTCTGAGTGGTATGCATCCCATAGCTTTCTAATATGGTAAATACGTACGAAACTGATTAAAATTAAAGCCCCATCTTACATGACAGTAGCCGAAGCAGAAGTGGTCTGCCCAAAGCGGATTTAAAAAATAAATTTAAAAAAAATCACTGGCGACTGGGATCTGCTGCTGATTAAGTTGCTTTTTATTGGCCATCAGATAAAGTGTGACCCCAGTGGCCATATTGGGTCAACCAAGTAAGCATTTTTGTCTGGTGGCTACAACCCATAACATCTCAGGAACTAGCGGGTCCCCGGAAGTCACAAATCAACTTGGAGGGAGTCCTTCCAGATATGTACGTATGCCCTGCGCAGTGCTCCACTTTTCTCCCCAGAGGCTGCTCTTCTCCTGATCTTCTATCAAGTTGGATGCACGCTTGCACGGATTGCTTTCACTTCATACAAACAGTGAGTGTACTGGGTTATTGCCTGGCTGGTTACTGACTGTGTTACCTATATGTTCTGTGCCTCTATCTGAGTGTGGTTGGTTAAAAGGGGACGCTCTACCATTGGTATTTGTGTCTCCCTAGTACCCTATAAATCCCACTCTGTGGTTTAAGCCTGTTGGATTTGGCGGTCACATGTTTATTAACTATAGGTTGTGATGACACTTCATGTCAGTACTCCTATTCAATATATTGGAGCAGCTTTATAAGGACTTATACACCCAGGATCAAGATTGCTATTATCCGTTATATAAGGGATTTATTGGATGTTATATGTCATAAGCCTGTGATTCGTTTCTGTTGCACCGTGGATGGACTCTATGTCCTTTCTTTCATACATACATATATATATATAGTAAAACAATGAGCATTGATTCTTGTTGTTTTAAGATGTACTAATACTTCCCAGAAGACATGGATGTATCAGCGAGTGATCTGGTCAGCTTCTTCATAGAGCCGGCCATGTCAGAGACCTCCTGCCATCTTTCTGATTGCAGAGTTCTATGTTGTGCCTGCTCAGATTTCAGATCTGACATAGTCTCCTCAAGCTGCTCTATTTTTGAAGAAATGTCAAGCAGTTCAGCATCCTTGTTTGTTATCTGAATAGGAGAGATACATTAAAATGATTATAGTCTTTATGTATGGGTTCTGAAAATATTTACTGTAATCTCTTGCTAAATCAAGGAAATTCTTAAAAACAATATTCTTTAACAACTTCCTTTTTGGCTTCTAGTGTTCTCTGGAAATGTAATCAAATTGCATTTCCCTCTGGATCGGAGAGTGTTTGTCAGTCATGTGTTTTTATCTCACCCTGTCCTTATAGGAAACCCAATAAAGAGAAGGGAGGGAGGGGGTTACTGGTTAAATATCAACTAGTACATTGTTTCTCAATTAAGTAACATTTTGCAAAATAATATGAGTCAAACCTATACATATGAAAATGATAAACTCACAAATTCCATATTATATTGGATAAAAAAAGTAGATTTAATGGCAATTTAATGATAGAGACACATACCTCTATTTCCAAACACATCCAGACACTTTATATTCAAATAAAAGCATCACATCTAATAAATATGTTTTGACAAAAGAATATACAAATAAAAACATCAAATCTAATAAATGTTTTGACAAAAGAATATACTCAGTGGCAATATTGTATATGGTAAACATCCAAGGTAGCATCACCCATTACTGTGCCTGTGTCAACGTAAATGTTTTGGAATAAAAGCGCTGCATGTTACAAAAATCTGTCCTACAGCTCTGGCAATACTGTATCTTGTTTTGCTTATCTGGATTTGAAACAGCTAGAGAGAGATGAGAAGCAAGTCTCCGAACCCCAGCTACTAGGCTCCAGGATATGGTCAGTGACCAACTGAAAAGTTAGTATTCCCCAAAGAAGAAATTGTCCAAATGCATAGTGTCTGACAAACAAGCTACTGTATGCTGTAAACCCCACAGCAGACAGAAGTGGTGGAAGCATGAAGGGGGTGATGTACCAAGGAAAATTTGGAGCAAAATTCACACAAATTCCATAATTTTCATATTGCGCCTCTTTGCATCGATATATATCAAGGCCTTTGCTCCATGTTTTGCGCCACCTTACGATTTGGGGAGTGACAATAGGAGGAGTTAGGGAGGAGTTAGGGAGGAGTTACATAACGCGCAGATTATAATGGGACGTTTCAGATTGTGCATCTCTGTGAGTCACTTTTGCATTTTGTATCTGTCAGGTCTGAGGTGGCGTAAACTTTGCTGGCCAACAATTTGCGTCAAAGAACTTTAAGAAACACTTTATTCAATTTGACGCAAAACGCAAGCAGAAAATGGAGCAATGCGTGAAAACTTGCACTTTCTTTACGTTAATAAATCTCCCCCATAGTGTTTCTCTGCCATCTCAAAATCCACACGTACAAGACTAAGGTTTTCATCTAGCCATGCTCCTATAGCTAGTCAGTTAACTACAAATAGTCCATCATCCACCACGTTTTCCTCCTTAATTCCACAATACAATCCATAACAAAGTCTTGCCTCTTCTAATTTTGCAATATTCCTGAAATCGGGGGTTTTCACAACCCAATATCAACCCACCCAAAGGGGGAGATGTACAGTGGTGGATCTTAGATACTGACCTGGTGCAGCGCTTCTCCTTCGTGCCGCCCTTCTCCTCCTTCGGCGTCAAATGATGCTGCGATGTCACATGATGTCGTGGCAACGTGACATCACACGACATCTCGTTGCCATAGTAACGTGACATCACAGCAGCATTTGACGCTGAAAGAGGGCGGCACGAAGGAGAAGGTAAGAGCTGCACAGAGGCTCAACTCTCTCCACTGGCAATCAGTGGGGAAGAGAGCGGGGCCTCTGTATTTGGAGGGGGGGGGGGAAGGGAAATTTGCCACCCCAAAATGTTGCCGGCCTAATGGGAAACCCGCCACTGGTGATGTATTCATGCAAATTATGTCATTTTGATCGTGCATCTCTTTGCATCAATTTATCAAGGTCTTTGCTCAGAGTTCTGCGCTGTTTGCATCACCATGCGATTTGGGGAGTGACAATAAGGAGTTAGGGAGGAGCTACAAGACACACAGATTATAATGGGATGTATAAAATTCTGCATCTCCGTGCATCACTTTTGTATTTTGTATTTGCGTCAAAAAAATATGCCAGGTCTGAGGTGGCATAAACTTTTCTGGTAACAACATGAGTGAAGGTAAGAAACACTTTCATAATGTAACTCAAACGCAAGCAGAAAATGGAGCAATGTGTCAAAATAAACTTCTACAGTATGTGCAATTTCTTTACATTGATACTTATCCCCCAAAATGTCACTACATAGAATTAGAACCAAGATCCCAGTCCTGACAAATGAAGTCTTGATAGTGTCCTTACATATTTCTGAGACCTCCGGTTCAAGTACACCCCTCTATAGATAGCTCTACCAATTGTAATCATAACAGCAATAATAACCTCTGTCTGAGCTAAATAATACTAGAAAAGAGATGAGAACTTGATACAGATGTCAACATTTGGAGATGTGCAACCCTGCCCTGAAGGGCTCATAAAAGTGGAATATTTCATTAGTGGAATAGTGGAAGGCACAGAAAGGGGGTGTTAGAAATGTAAGTTTATATAAGAATACACATTTGTGGAAAAATGTATGATATATACTACTGTATGCCTGTACAAACCACATCCCTAGCACAAAAGTGTATAAAATGCCAGAAAAAAACAAGAATAAGCACATACATAATTGTTAATAACTAGATTTTACATGGAAAAATTGACTGTTTCGGTCCCCTTACAGGACAATCTTCAGGGTTTAAATGATGAACACAAGCACACAATATAAAGCACAGGACTACCCACTGGGAAAGCAAAGTAATTTTTAGAGTTTACCTCGCTTGCATATCGTACACGTACAGTATTGCAGAGCTGGGAACTAAATTGCATAACAAATGCAGTTTCACATGGTTTGGATGTGTGACAAGGGCTTGATGATTACGGCAAGATGCCAACCTGGGCATACATTTGAGTTTTATAGCAGTTAGAAGAGTTAAATCCCTCACCCTGCTAAGATCAGGAGATCACACCCTGGCTGTCAGGCTTGCTATGGTGTTTTAAATAAACTCTTGATTAAAAAGGGTTTAAAAGACAGGAAGTTACTGCCTGTTAGTGTTCCTGAACCAGCAAGAGAGGAGAGTCACAGGGGAATTGCTTGTGACCAGGTGGTAGTCGTCCCCAGCCCGATATACCTGGGAACAGCGGGGACTCAAATCTCTGCATCACAGAGAAGCCTGTTGCCCAGAGGGACTTCCTGGAACAGTATGAGGCTACCTGGAAACAGCTGGGACCCTTACCACTAACACGATAAGGACTATAAGAGATTATTTATGTTGTGCTGCACTGTCTAAGGCTGCGGTCCGGCTGCATCAGACTGCGCACGCGGCCGCGTGCATGTCACTCACCAGCTCTTGACTTCCTCCCGAGCCGGCCCCAGTCCCTCCTCACTGCAAGGCTCACTATGCGCTGTAACGCGTCAGCCGGCAGGGGATGCAAGAGGATGGTGATCCCGAGCAGTGACGCGTCACGTGGTGCGCTGGTGACCCTATCAGCACCGGGGGCTGTACCTTCCTGGAGCTGTCCGAGCTTCCCCCACCTCCAAATGGTAGGGGGGGAAGATGTGTGTATGTATGTGTATGTACTGTACAGTCATGTGAAAAAGAAAGTACACCCTCTTTGAATTCCATGGTTTTACATATCAGGACATAGAAAAGGAAAGTATATCTCTGGCGCCCAACACTAGCAAATAATAAAAATAAATAAATAAAATATACAACCAGGACTGGCAGATGACTCAATTCCCGGAACGGGCTTCAGTCGATGAGGATCATATACATGAAATAGAAACAAACAAGGTGCATAGCATAATACTGTAGGGCTGAAACATATATAGCACACACTTAAACTAACAGGCAATGTACTAATGGAAGCTGAAACGAATAACAGGTAAACTGAATAATTCTAAAACATTTAATAAATGACACGATGATTAACACTGATGAGATATGATATCCTATATAGTACCACTGGAACCTCCTCTATGTCAGATAGACTGCCCACTTACCAGATGGGAAGTGGTAGTAGGTGGTGGAGATATCTGAGAGTCTCCCCTCTCGTCTTTGGCACAATATTTCCTGGCCCCGCTCTCCGACACAGGCTGCATCCTGTCCTCCCTCAACTTCCGTCCGGGCAGCACGCCACTCCTGGTCTCGCTAGGTCTGAGGGAGACTTGTGAGGAACTCAGAAATAGCCAACTGCAACTGCATATTCGCCGTGGAACGGCCAAAAGCTTGTAGGGGTGATAGTGACAGAGTCAGCGGGACCACCCTACGCATTTCGAAAGCGACTGCTTTCTTCCTCAGGGGTGTATGAAGAGTATCTCGGTGTGTCCGTAATTAAATAGGCATCCATGATTAAAATGTTCAGTGCACCTGAATTGAGTTCCGGACATGCGCAATGATCGTGCAATACCTAATTTGACGAATCAGCTTCCATAAACAAAACAATTGTAACAAACACAATAACATACAACTATTATTTAAAACAAATAATGCCTATAATATACAAAAAAGGCATATTTTGTAAATACAATATAAACAGTGTGTCCTGGTACATGTGTGAGGCGCCAGTGACATCCAACCATATATGGTGTATCTAATTATGTGTAAACTGTAAATACTGGATGATGTGAATAAATAAATAATAATAAGTGTCTAGTGATGTATTTAATATAGGGACATAATATAATATCAGGACATAATAACAATCATCTGTTTCTTAGCAGGTCTTAAAATTAGGTAAATACAACCTCAGATGAACAACAACACATTACATATTACACCATGTCATGATTTATTTAACAAAAATAAAGCCAAAATGCAGAAGCCATGTATGATTCAATAGTTTGTAGAACCACCTTTAGCAGCAATAACTTGAAGTAATCGTTTTCTGTATGACTTTATCAGTCTCTCACATCGTTGTGGAGGAATTTTGGCCCACTCTTCTTTACAACGTTGCTTCAGTTCAGGTTTGCGGGCATTTGTTTATGCACAGCTCTCTTAAGGTCCAGCCACAGCATTTCAATCGGGTTGAGGTCTAGACTTTGACTGGGCCATTGCAACACCTTGATTCTTTTCTTTTTCAGCCATTCTGCTGTAGATTTGCTGGTGTGCTTGGGATCATTGTCCTGTTGCATGACCCAATTTCGGCCAAGCTTTAGCTGTCAGACAGATGGCCTCACATTTGACTCTAGAATACTTTGGTATACAGAGAAGTTCATGGGCGACTCAATAAGAAGCAGGATGATGATGAGTCGCACAGCCACGAAACTCCAATTCCCAAGGGGACCGGAAGATATGAAACAAAAGTACACACTCCAATGATATAATAGGTCTGGTTTAATGCAGGTGGGTACAGCAACAGGACAACACGAACGCACCTACGCGTTTCGTGCACAGGGCACTTTATCAAGTGTGCACGAAACGCGTAGGTGCGTTCGTGTTGTCCTGTTGCTGTACCCACCTGCATTAAACCAGACCTATTATATCATTGGAGTGTGTAATTTTGTTTCATATCTTCCGGTCCCCTTGGGAATTGGAGTTTCGTGGCTGTGCGACTCATCGTCATCCTGCTTCTTGCTGTATATCTACCTGGATGGGCTGCACGCCCTGGATATCTGGAGGTCCTGCTAAGCACTAAGGTAAAGGGCCGCAGTGCCCTAACATATATATATATATGCATACCTGTGCTTTTGCTATTTAAATATTGGTCATTTGGTAGGGTTCATATAGTGTTTAAGTTGTGGAGGTCAAGTGGACCCCACTAGACACTCAGCCCTTGCCATATATATGCCTTATTATTCATGGACTCTCCATTGTTATCCTGATCATCAATACATGTCGTGGAGGAATTCTCTCTAATTTTGGAAGCATCACATCTGTTCTACTTCATGGGCGACTCAATGACTGCAAGGTTCCCAGGTCCTGTGGTTGCAAAACAAGCCCAAATCATCACCCTCCACCACCGTGCTTTACAGTTGGTATGAGGTGTTTGTGCTGATATGCTGTGTTTGGTTTACGCCAAACGTGGTGCTGTGCATTATGGCCAAACATCTCCACTTTGGTCTCGTCTGTCTAAAGGACATTGTTCCAGAAGTCTTGTGGTTTGTTCAGATGCAACTTTGCAAACCTAAGCCATGCTGCAATGTTCTTTTTAGAGAGAAGAGGCTTTCTCCTGGCAACCCTTCCAAACAAACCATACTTGTTCAGTCTTTTTCTAATTGTACTGCCATGAACTTTAACATTTAACATTTAACATGCTAACTGAGGCCTGTATAGTCTGAGATGTAACTCTTGTTTTTTTTTTGCAATTTCTCTGAGCATTGCACGGTCTGACCTTGGGGTGAATTTGCTGGGACGTCCACTCCTGGGAAGATTGGCAACCGTCTTGAATGTTTTCCACTTTTGAATAATCTTTCTCACTGTCGAATGATGGACTTTAAATTGTTTGGAAATGGCCTTATAACCCTTCCCAGATTTATGGGCAGCAACAATTGCTTCTCTAAGATCATTTCTGATGTCTTTCCTCCTTGGCATTGTGTTAACACACACCTGAATTCTCCAGACCAGCAAACTGCTAAAACTTCCATTTTTATAGAGGTGGTCACACTTGCTGATGATGAATTAATCAAGGGCATTTGATTAGCAGGACCTGTCTGCTACTTAGCATCTTAATTCCTATGGAAGCAGTAAGGGTGTACTTAGTTTTTCACACATAGCTTCTCCATTTTGGCTTTATTTTTGTTAAATAAATCATGACACGGTGTAATATGTCGTGTTGTTGTTCATCTGAGGTTGTATTTACCTAATTTTAAGACCTGCTAAGGAACAGATGATTGTTATTATGTCGTGATATGTAAAACCATAGCATTCAAAGAGGGTGTACTTTCTTATTCACATGACTGTATATGTGTGTGTGTAGTGTGTTTATGTATATGTGTATATATATATATGTGTGTGCTAGTGCGGGGGTCCTGTGCATGGTTGAGGGGTATTCTCCTCCTGCTGCGAAGTCACCACAGAGAAGTGTCCCGGGGCAGCCCCCTGCACCCCCAGCCCAGCAGAGAGGGAGCAGCAGAGGGCATGTGTGGGGGCTCGCTGCTCACCCCGGACAGGCAGGTCCTCCCGCTCCTTCCAGCACACAGCCGGCAGCAGCACCCTCCTGCAGCACACCGCCGGCAGCAGCACCCTCCTGCAGCCCGGGAGACCCCCGCTGCTGCCGTCTGCTTCAACCACGCCCCCCGCTCCCTATGGATCGCAGCTAGCGGTGAAGTGCCTCTCCACGCGCCACCTGTATGCAGTGCGGGCGCGCTATCTGATGTAGCGGGGCCCCGGCCTAGGTGCCATGACAAGTTTGTTTTCCCAGTCCTGGAAATAAAGTCCCTTCATTTGAGAAGGAACTACTGTGTGGACTCCTAACTGACCTCACTTACAGTACAAGGCAACCCGTCACAGCCCCACAGACCCGAGATCCTTCATTTCAGAAAGAAGAAATTATTTGTAAATAGTATGGGACTCACAAAAAAAACGTGGTAAGAGCTGTACCAGTTTATTTAAGTTTGCTTACCACAAACAGTACTGAACATAAATCTTTATCGTAGTATTACACGGAAATGCGACATTTTCTCAGATGCCCAATTCCCTTACACTTTGTTGTACAGAATTGTGCAGTTGCAACATGTAGAACATTCATTCAGTTTACTATTTTGTTTTCATAACCACATGATCACAGAAGATACTGTAGTGCAGCATGGCACCATCTAGTGGTGTGACATTGCATTCAATAAAATGTCGAAGCATAAAGGGTAAACGTGGAATCAGATGAGAAATAAATCTATACTCAAATCAAATGAGCATTCCAAACAAAATTTTCATTAAGCAGGGGCTCTCCGGGGGTGAACCTCAATTTCAGCTTCAGGAACCCCTGCTTCCCGAGATACTTACCTCCATAGGTGCTCCCAGCACTTCCAGGTCTTAAATCTCCCGTGGTACGTGGGCCAAGAGAAAGCCATGATGGATGATGTTGTGGCTTCCTATTGGCTCCCGGGCCTCGCGAGATTTAAACCTCCATATTGTTTGCCAAGCCAGGGATGGTACCGAGTGCACCTTGGGAGATAAGCATCTCATAAAGGCAGTGGTGCTGAGAACTGAAATTAACAGGGTTCATCTACGGACCGCTCCTGCTTCCCACCAAGAAGAAAAAACACAAATGGAACCAAACCGTCAGCCCACATTCCATGCCGTCCTGCGCATTACCTGCCATGCTATTGCATTTCAGGTTCTGAGAGCTGGTTTTTAAATGTAGGAACTAGTCATAAAAAGCTGAAACAGAGACAGATTAAGATCACTTGTCTAGACTAATCTTCTATATATGTCTGCATGGTTTTATTCATCTCAGACCCTTATTCTAATATAATTAGACTGCTCCTTATAGCCTTCTTATTTTTCCAATGATAATAAAAAGGCAGCATCACAAAAAACGTAACTATGTGATTGCTTTGCAATGCGTTGCTAGCCCTCGGGCACTCAATGACTTGATCGAGGCCTCTGTTCATTCATTCCATGTAACAAGAAATAGAATACCTTCCTCATTAAAAAAAATATGTGAGTTTTAGGCCAAGTCCTACTTTTACGTAAGGTTGTTGCAATAACATTTGACTTGGAGCAACAAAAACGTGCAATATTTACTGCAGAAACCAAACAGCAAAGTGTACAGGGTTACATCTGGGTAACTGATGCTAGTTTGCCAAGCTCCGACACCAAGAAGTATTTGTAAACCATTTTTTAAAGTCAGTTAGATTTGGGAGGTTTGGTTTTCCCTTTTTATGCAGTTTCACTGCGTGTTCAACACAGGTCAACTCCCATCCTCCCCTCATGTGGTTTTGGCTCTCTGATAATGTCAAGGTGGGAGAAGGGTAGAGGAAACACTTATTTGACAAAACACATCACCATTCAAACGGCCCAAAAAGAAAAGTATTTTTTTTTGTGCGCAATTTCAAAAGAAACAAAAGCAGGCAACTCTGTGGTTACATGGTACATTCGTTCATTGAAGTCGATTAGATATTTCTTTATTAATTTCTGTGTTGGTTCCGCTACCATGGATTGCCCCTTTTAAATCATAACGGGTACTGGGCACGAAAAAAAAAAAAAAAAAGAAACATTTAAACATTTGGACAAACCTTTTGTTCCTCATTTTAGAGATCTATTAAGTATTTGTGTTAAGGAAAAATCCTTTAACAAGTAATACCCCTTTCTTTCAATAAATAAGGTTGTACTCTCCCCCACCACCGCCCTTTCCTTTTTTCTGTATCCATCCCCTTCTTTTATGTTATTAAAAAAAAAAAAAAAAAAAAACGGTTTGAGACGGAAGAAAAAATAAAAAAATAAAGGGAGCAAGAGTGGAAGGAAAAGGAAGAAAGAGAAAAGCTTAAGAGAGAAAGAGCTGAAGAGAGAGCGAAAGTAAAAGATAGTGAATGAAAGAGAAAAAAAAGCAGGAGCAAATGAAGAAAAAAGACAGAGCAAAAAATTAGAAAGGAAGAGACAAAGGCAGGGAAAGAAAGCAGACCACAAAACGAAAGAAAGCGTGAAAGAGAAGCGGCTAAGATAAAGAGCAAAAGGAAAAAAGAGTGAAATAGTAAAAGAGAACGAAAGGAAGAAGGAGACATTACTGTGTAATTGCACTCATAACTTCCAATATAATAGACATACAGTTACTCTAACCAGGAGAGAAGTGGATATCTGCAGAGAGACACTGCTGGAGCCTTCAGAATCCCTGCGTTCTCACGCATGGATTCTGAAGGCTCCAGCAGTGTCTCTCTGGGATGTACAGTACCATCAAATAAAAATACAACTTGTGGTGCATGCATGTGCACGACTCAGATAGGTCCACAACACTGCCTTTCCCCATTATCGCTTAGCATACAATGCTTCCACTGAAGCCAGGGATTCTGGGTAATTACGTGCAAATGAGCACTCACAGTGTTTCACTCTTCACTTGTTATCCATTTTAGCATGGACCCCTATAAGCTTATATCTACAAAAGAGAAGCGCAAACTGCCAAAGTGAAGTATATTCAAAAAGATTTTGCGCCATGTACATAAAAACAGATGAACACTTACAGAAGGAATAGAATAAAGAGCTTATGGAACCAGTGTTTCGCGCCCGTCTTCTCTCTCCATGTTCTCCAAAGCCGTTAATGCCGCCAGCGTGGAGAGAGAAGACAGACGCGAAACACTGGTTCTATAAGCTCTTTACTCGATTCCTTTTGTAAGTGTACATCTGTTTTTATATACATGGAGCTAAATCTTTTGGTACATACTTCACTATGGCAGTTTGCGCTTGTCTTATGTAGATTTTCTCCAAGGAGAAAATTTTTCTCCGAGGAGATTTCTTCCATTAAGTTTTTTTTATATAACCCCCTTTTCCTTTTTTGTATTGTTTTGTTGTTTTTTCCCTCCTTCTCCCCCCTCTCCCCTCCCCCTTCCCTTGTTTTACACTGCAATTATAATTGAAACAGCAACTTTTCACTCCGTGTTGGAATTTTGTTGAACTTTAATTGGATTATATGTGAACCATTTTGGTCACTTTTTTGTACACTCTTTTTACACCCTTATTTTACTACCATTTCTGGGTAAAAACAACCCGTCTTTTCTTCACTAAACAACACACACAATTCTAACCCATGCCGACTCTTCTCTGTCTTTGACTCCCTACTCAGACCATCCTCTGCTGCCTGTTTATCTTCTTCCATCCCACCTAAGGACTTTGCCGACTATTTCAAGGAAAAGGTGGAATTCATACATCAGGACATCACCTCTGTATCCTCCTCCCATCCTACACCTCTACCTAACTCTTCTCCTGCCTTCCTCAACTCTTTTTCCATTGTCACAGAGGAGGGTGTATCGTTGCTGATCTCTTCTTCCTCTACCACTTGCCCTCTTGACCCCATTCCCTACCATCTCCTAAAACCTCTTGCTCCTACTATAATCTCTATGCTCGCAAACATTTTTAACACATCCCTCTACTCTGGTATATTTCCATCCTCCTTCAAACATGCAACAGTTATACCATTACTCAAAAACAAGCTTGACCCTACCTGTCTTTCAAACTATTGTCCTGTCTCCCTCCTGCCTTTTGCCTCTAAACGCCTTGAACATCTTGTATTCTCTCGCTTACTCCATTTTCTCACCACCTCCGAGACCCTCTACAATCTGGCTTCCGCCCTGCTCACTCCACTGAAACAGTTCTCACTAAAATAATGAATGACCTACATACTGCCAAAGACAAAGGTCAATACACTCATATTACTTGACCTCTCTGCAGCATTTGATACTGTGGACCACCCTCTTCTCCTTCAAATTCTCCATACTTAGTATCAGTAACAAAGCTCTATCCTGGATCTCCTCTTACTACTCCCATCGTACTTTCAGTGTCTCTTTTGCCAACACCTCCTCCTCTATCGATCTTTCTGTGAGGGTACCCCAGGGCTCTGTCCTGGGACCTCTTCTCTTTTCTCTTTACACACTCTCTAGGTGACCAAATCACATCTCTCGGGTTCAAATATCACCTCTATGCTGATGACACACAAATTTACTTTTCAACCACCTGCTGTATAGGCCAAATTTTCTGAATGTCTCCGCTATATCATCCAGGATGGCCCTCCGCTGACTTAAACGTAACACATTTCCTCACAAACCAGCCCTACTACCTCCTTCTACATTACTGTTGGAAGCACTATCATACACCCAGTAGCACAAGCACGCTCCCTAGGGGTCACACTCGACTCCTCTCTCATATTATCCTCTCACATTCAAAAAGTAACTAAAACTTGTAATTTTTACCTCCGCAATATTACAAAGATACGCCCTTTGCTCTGTTACTTGACTGCTAAAACTCTGACAAAGTTTATATATAAAAAAAAATATATATATATATATAATATAAAAATGAATGGCAAATTCGGATAAGAATAATAAAGAAACCATATATATTAATAAAGTATAAATTGATGCATATAAATGAACCCAAAACAAAAAGCAAAGAAACTAGACTATGGTGCTAGTATCTAAATTTTCATTTAGACCTTCTGGAACCAAACAATTAAGTTTAAAGATCCAGAAGGTTTCTCTGCGGGAAAGCGCCTGTATCCTATCTCCTGCCAATATGGGAGGAGATATATGTTCCAGGCCCATAATCTTAAGATCAACAGTACTCTTACTATGGCAAAGGAGGAAATGTTTAGATAAATAATGGTTGGTGACACCATGAAGAATATTCATCCTATGCTCTAAGAATCGGGTGGAAAGTGATCTAGCAGTGCGACCCACATATTGGAGGCCACAACCACAAGTAATAAGATATACAGGCATACCCCGGTTTAAGGACACTCACGCCGACTCTTTTCTGTCTTTGACTCTCTACTCAGACCACCCTTGGCTGCCTCCTCTTCTTCCTCCATCTCACCTCAGGACTTTGCTGACTTTTTTTAAGGAAAAGGTGAAATCCATACGTCAGAACATCCCATCTATTGCCTCCTCCCATCCCACACCACTTCCCAACTCTCCTCCTGCCTTTCTTGACTCTTTTTCCGCTATCTCGGAGGAGGATGTGTCACTGCTGATCTCCTGTTCTCCCTCTACCACTTGCCCTCTTGATCCCATTCCCTCCCATCTCCTAAAACCTCTTGCTTCTTCTATAATCCCTATGTTCACACAGATTTTTAACTCTTCCCTCTACTCTGGTACCTTTCCATCCTCCTTCAAGCATGCAACCGTCATACCATTACTCAAAAACAGGAAGCTTGACCCTACCTGTCCTTCTAACTATCGACCTGTCTCCCTCCCGCCTTTTGCCTCCAAACTCCTAGAACATCTTGTATTCTCTCGATTGCTACACTTTCTCAACACCTATTCTCTTCTAGACCCTCTACAATCTGGCTTCCGCACTGCTCACTCTACTGAAACAGCCCTCACTAAAATAACTGACGACCTCCATGCTGCCAAAGACAGAGGTCATTACACTCTGCTCATATTACTCGACCTCTCTGCAGCATTTGACACCGTGGACCACCCTCTTCTCCTTCACATTCTCCATACTCTTGGTATTCAGAACAAAGCTCTATTCTGGATCTCCTCTGACCTCTCCCATCATACTTTCAGTGTCTCTTTTTCTAACACCTCCTCTATTGATCTCTCTGTGTTTGGGTACGCCAGGGCTCTGTCCTGGGACCCCTTCTCTTTTCTCTTTACACACTCTCTCTAGGTGACCTAATCACATATTTTGGGTTTAAATATCACCTCTATGCTGACGACACACAAATTTACCTTTCAACCCCTGACCTTACCCCTGCTATACAGACCAAAGTTTCTGAATGCCTCTCTGGAATATCATCCTGGATAACCATCCGCAGACTGAAACTTAATATGGCCAAAACAGAGCTCCTTATACTTCCTCCCAAACCTGGCCCTACTACTTCCTTCCACATTACTGTTGGAAATACGATCATTCACCCAGTAGCCCAAGCACGCTTCCTAGGGGTCACACTCTATTCCTCTCTCTCATTCTCCTCTCACATTCAAAACGTTTCTAAAACTTGTCGCTTTTTCCTCCGCAATATCACAAAGATATGCCCTTTCGTCTCTTACTCGACTGCTAAAACTCTGACTCGTTACCTGCAAACTCCTGCTGGTCGCCCTTCCTGCCTCTCACCGTGTCTCCCCTACAATCATCCTAAACCTGCTGCCAAATCACTCTACTCTTTCCTAAATCTGTCTCCGCGTCTCCCCTCCTGAAATTCCTCTCTTGGCTTCCGATCAAATCCCGTATCTCACACTCACTTCTCCTCCTCACTTTTAAAGCTTTACACTCTTCTGCCCCTCCTTACATCTCAACCCTAATTTATCGCTATGCACCATCCTGACTCTTGCGTTCTTCTCAAAGATGTATTCTTTCTACCCCCTTTGTATCTAAAGCTCTCTCCCGCCTTAAACCTTTCTCACTTTCTGCCCTGCACCCCTGGAATGCCCTTCACCTCAATACCCGACAAGCACCCTCTAACCACCTTTAAGTCCCACCTTAAGACACATTTGCTTAAAGAAGCATATGAATAGCACTGGATAATCCTGGACACATGATAAATAAAGCTTGGCCCAATGCAGACGCACTTACTAGAATTCCCTCCTACTGTCTCTATATGTTCCCCTACCTACCAATTAGATTGTAAGCTCCTCGGAGCAGGGACTCCTCTTCCTTAATGTTACTTTTATGTCTGAAGCACTTGTTCCCATGACCTGTTATTTATATTATTTGTTATTTACATGATTACAACATGTATTACTACTGTGAAGCGCTATGTACATTTATGGCGCTATATAAATAAAGACATACAATACAATACACTTTAAGTACACTCGCGAGTAAGGACAAAGTGCCAAATAGGCAAACGGCAGCTCGCACATGCGCCTGTCAGCACGTCCTGAACAGCAATACTGGCTTCCTACCTGTACCGAAACTGTGTGCAAGCAGGGAGACTATAGAGCCTGTTACAAATGCGTTATTTACATCAGTTATGTACGTATATGACGATTGCAGTACTGTACATGCATCGATAAGTGGAAAAAAGGTAGTGCTTCACTTTAATTACATTTTCGCTTTACATACATGCTCCGGTCCCATTGCATACGTTAATGTGGGGTATGCCTGTACTACACATGTAGTTTGGCAATTGATGAAACCTTTAACTGTAAAGGCCTCACCATTAGATTTAGATGTAAAATCTTTCTTAGTGTCAATAAAGGAACATAAATATAAATATAAAAAAAGATTAAATATACAACATATACTGTACATGCACATAATGCATAAAACACAAATATGCATTACACACATACAGTTAGGTCCGGAAATAATTGGAGACTGACACAATTTTCATAATTTTGGCTCTGTACGCCACCACAATGGATTTCAAATGAAACAACCGAGATGCAATATAAGTGCAGACTTTCAGCTTTAATTTAAGGGGTCGAACATAAATATCGTATGAAAAGTTTAGGAATTGCAACCCTTTTCATACACAGTCCCCTTATTTCAGGGGCTCAAATGTAATTGGACAAATGAACACAATCATAAATAAAATGTTAATTTTTAATACTTTGTCGAGAATCCTTTGCAGACAATGACTGCTTGAAGCCTGGAACGCATGGATATCACCAAACGCTGGGTTTCCTCCTTTGTGATACTTTGCCAGGCCTTTCCTGCAGCTGTCTTCAGTTGTTGTTTGTTCGTGGGTCTTTATGCCTTAAGTTTTGTCTTCAGCAAGTGAAATGCATGCTCGATCGGGTTGAGATCAGGTGATTGACTCGGCCATTGCAGAATATTCCACTTTTTTGCCTTAAAAAAACTCCTGGGTTGCTTTCACAGTAAGTTTTGGGTCATTGACCATCTGTAAAGTGATGCGCCATCCAATCAACTTCACTGAATTTGGCTGAATCTGAGCAGACAATATTTTCCTATACACTTCAGAATTCATCCGGCTGATTCTGTCTTCTGTCACATCATCAATAACCACTAGTGACCCAGTGCCATTGTAAGCCATGCATGCCCATGCCATCACACTGCTTCCACCGTGTTTTACAGATGATGTGGTATGCTTCGAATCATGAGCCATTCCAAGCCTTCTCCATACTTTCTTCTTCCCATCATTCTGGTACAGGTTGATATTAGTTTCATCTGTCCAAAGAATGCTGTTCCAGAACTGGGCTGGCTTTTTTAGATATTGTTTGGCAAAGTCTAATCTGGCCCTTCTATTCTTGAGGCTTATGAATGGTTTGCATCTTGTTGTGAACCCTCTGTATTTGTTTCGTGAAGTCTTCTCTTTATGGTAAACTTGGATAATGATATGGCTACCTCCTGGAGAGTGTTCTTCACTTGGCTGGATGTTGTGAAGGGGTTTTTCTTCACCATGGAAAGGATCCTACGATCATCCACCACTGTTGTCTTCTGTGGACGTCTAGGCCTTTTTGTGTTGCAGAGCTCACCAGTGCGTTCTTTTTTTCTCTGAATGTACCAAACTGTTGATTTGGCTACTCCTAATGTACCTGCTATCTCTCTGATGGATTTTCTTTTTTCTTTTGCAGCCTAAGGATGCCCTGTTTTACTTGCATTGAGAGCTCCTTTGACCGCATGTTGTGGGTTCATAGCAACAGCTTCCAAATGCGAATGCCACACCTGGAATCAACTCCAGACCTTTCAACTGCTTAATTGATGATGAAATAATGAACGAATAGCCCACACCTGTCTGTGAAACAGCTTTTGAGTCAATTGTCCAATTACTTTTGGTCCCTTGAAAAAGAGGGGGCAACATATTAAAGAGATGTAATATCTAAACCCTTCCTCCAATTTGGATGTGAATACCCTCAAATTAAAGCTGATAGACTGCACTTTAAGCCCACATTCATTATTTAACTGTAGCTTGAATTTATTTTGGTACACAGCCGAAATAACAAAACTTGTATCAGTGACCAATTATTTCCGGACCTAACTGTATGTATCACACACTTATAAACACACACACACACACCAACACAGACACACACTTGCAACACAGACACACACTTACAACATAGACACACACTTACTAACACAGACACACACTTACTAACACAGACACACTTACCAACAGACACATACACACCGCAGACACACACTTACCAACACAAATACACACACACAAACAACAATACAGACACACACACTTATCAACAGACACACAGAACCGGAAGATCTAGAGAGGAGCAGCTATGGAGTGCTCTGCAGCGCTACCTGCTGCCTAGAAGCTGCAGTGGTTATGCAGCCAGACAGCCCTACTCTCCTCCCTCCTACTGGCTACAGCTGTTCTGTGATCCGCCCCGCGCCCTGCAGCCTACATCCGCCTCTGATCTCCTACCCGCCCAAGCCTGTCTATCTGAAGAGAGACAGATGGGCCGCCAACATGGAGAGGGGGGGGGGGGAGCTGGCCCCCAAAATGCACGGGCCCCTGGGCTATAGCTACGCCCCTGTCTTACACATACCAATAGAGCGCAATTTTTCACTTGTTTTAGTTATGTCCTATAAGCTTATGCCTGCCATATTATGGAATGACTAAAGAGGGGATTTCAGATCTCCCACAACCCCCAAGAGAAATTGTACTTTTTTGTCACCTCTCACAGCAACTACAGCCCTTAAAGCATTACCTGCATTTCTAAATTAGATACATGGTCAACCAGCAAAGTCTTGTCTCGTCGAAGTTCTGTGTTGTTTTGTTCCTCTTTGGCCAACATCGCTTGCAGTTCGTCAATTCGGCTACTTACAGTAGTAGCATTCAAGCCTTGCAGTGTGCTTCCACTCTGTAACATGGTGATCTGCAGGGAGGAATGGCAATGATTACAGTATCCTGCACACAAAGATACACAACAAAGTTCACATATTATAATGTCCCTGTTTTGAGACTTAAAAGGACATATTACATGAAAGGCTGGATTAATCCAACCCACATTTCCACTAATATATATATATAGATATATATATATATAGATATATATATATATCTATATATATATATCTATATATATATAGATATATATATATATATGTATGTATATATATATATATATATATATATTCAGTATAAATAGAATATATACAAAGGTGACGAATAGTGCTCTCTCATTGATTTTAACAAGTAAGGAGTTCTATTTGCTAATTACTGAAAGTTGATGCTAATGGTACAGTACAAAACCAGTTTTTTTTCTACTTTGCATTCCCTGCCCTTGTTTTCTCATATGGGGCAAACTGTTATGATTTATGTAAATACATCTACTTGGGTGGCACAAATAAAAAGAGGAATTTTACTTCCACTGTAAAATCAGGACTTTTTCTCAGCCTAAAACTGGTAGGTCATTTAAGATACACAATTTCTGTACTTGTGTGAGCGCATATATCATATATATCACATACCTTCTAAAGTGCCTATGTGATCTACTACTGTATTGTATATGTCATCTACTATTAGATCACCCGAAAGAGTGATTTAGCATAAAACGAATATTTGCATCCCTTTAGTGACACAGCTGTGTCCAGTATTTTCATGAGTTGGGACAACCATGATACCAGATCACTGACCATGTGGATACACTGCCATGGTGACAGGACAGGGAATGCCTCTTGTTACAAAAGGAGGTATGTTGGACATATCCTCAATATGGTTAAACCCTGTGCCATAAATGAACGGTTAGAGTTACACTGGTCCCTGCAATAGGTGGTGGGTGGGTTACCCTCTTCAAAGAATATCCTAATTCTTTGTGTTAGTCCTTTCAGTTTACTACCTTTTGATCCAGAGGACTGCATTCTCTATAGTCTAGATTATTACACCCCTGGAATAATGGTTTCTATTAAGATTAATGATATCTTGTTCTCAGTATGATAGCTCCTTCCCTACCGGGTGGGTTGTGTTTCTATAGGTACCTTTTTAGTGCATTCTTTATTTAAACAGCGCATTTTTCGTTTGTAGTAATTGCCAAATCTTTTTCGTGTTCATGGATTATAAATGTTGTAATGCATTTGGTAGCAAGTTTCTCTAAATTGTATTGAATCTTTATTCAATATAATTTATGTTTGAAGATGTATACAGCTTCTGTTTGTGGAAGGCATGTCTTCAATCAGTATATTGATTATTGGATGGAGATAGATAGATAGATCGATAGATCGATAGATATATAGAGATATAGAGATATAGAGATATAGAGATATAGAGATCTAGAATAATACCCAACCACTTATTAAGGTAAGTGGGGTAAAAAAGTGATCAAACAAAAAAACCCTCTACAGTTAAAGCTATAGCAAACTGGTACAATATTACTTGGTATTCTCCACTTTGCATGTTTCTTAGTACAGGTCTGCAACACTTTTGCGTCTTTCACCACCATGATCATTCCCCGCACACAGCACGGCAATTCCACTGCAGCAAGGGATTCTGGGAGTAAGTGAAAGTGCAATATTTGAGCTATCACACTGTAGTGACACACTTTAGCTCTAAGAGCTCTATTCCACACGACGCCAATTCCCTCTAAGCCAATGTATAGGCTGACTTGAAACACTGGCTTTTTTTAAACAAAGGCTGGGGTAAGAATGCAAAGCCGTATACCCTCACGACAGGTTTCAACCTTTGATGGGTATCATCAGTGTGAGTTGGTTGCTGGCTCGTGTTGGTTGTGGAGATTAAGAGTGGTAGCACCACACTTATTAAGGTTATGGTGGGTAAAAAAGTGACAAAAACCCTCCACAGTAAACAGATATCAACTGTAAATATTCCGTGTGTTCATTTGCATGTCTTAGACAGGTCTCTCAAGGTTGAAACATGTCTGGTGAGTGGGTTTACTGGCTTTTGCATCTTACCCCAGCCTTTTGCTTAAAATCTGTGTTGAAGGATGCAAAAAGCATACTTGTGCTGTTAAAGGCTGCTCTGTAATAGGACTTGAGAGTAAAGGTAATGGCACCTTGTGGCTCATTTTGCATGTCATTTCCCAGAATCCCTTGCTGCAGTGGAAGTGCTGGTGTGGCGGTGATACATGGTGAAAGCCGAGGTTGCAGACCTGTCTAAGACATGCAAATGTACATATATATATATATATATAATATATATATATAATTATATATATATATATATATATATATATTTTTTTTTTTTTTTTTTTGTTTTTGTTTATAGAGTTTGACAAATATTGTCTGCTTGATTCACTGTTTTGTGTACACTGGTTGCCACTGAGGGTGGGAGGAGGCGGGGAGTAGACAACGGCGATGGCACACAGTGATAAATCAGCAACATCTTTGCTCCTACACTTTGCATAACCCCTACCACTTTTATTCTAACGTTTACATATAACAGTCGGGACTTGGTAGGACCGATTGGATGGGGTTTCCAGCACTCGCGCTCATTTTTCTGTATTTGTTATGATATATGTTGAGGGCTGTGCTTCTTTGTCATTGGTACTCCTTGTGTAATGACCTGGTCCGTAATGTCCTTGAAATGGTTCTTCTCTAGCTGCAGGAGCTCCTGCTGCCATATGATCTCCCTGTTCAGCTGCTCCTCTCTGTCTTTTACGCTCAGAAGCTGGGCCACGCTGGAAGAATGATAGGTGTAATTTTCTCCTTTCAGTGCTCTCTGCTGGAATACAGAATGGGCACTGTGAATTTACGCTCGTAATTACGAGCAACACGTTAAAAACATTTGTTTCAACACCACCTTCCCAGACATAGGCACACAGGGCGGAATTAACCTTTTCATGCATTTGGGTGGAACTTGGCTTCACTTTGTTGCAGTTATATTTAGCAATGCTTTGCTAGAAGAATATCAACATGTTTTGCGGATCCCTTGTTTTCTTAGCATCTTTCTTACATGTTACTTAAATAGCCTTGCATCTAATGTTACCTCCAGGACCACATATAGTACTATCGTGACAGCATCAGTTTAAAAAAAAAACTGTGTTACCCAGATAACAGAGATAATCTTGTTTTTAGGAGGCTCACTCATTTTCTTGTACACAATATACAGTCAATCTGTTTTGGAATAGGTTTCACACAGAATTCCCATGTTTCTTTACACTGTAGTCTCTGCAGCACCATCATTAACGTTGTTTTGTTCTTCCTCAATCATTGCATTATTTCTCTCACAGAACAATGATATAACATACACACCTGAACACACAGATAATACGTGCATCAGGGATACATATTATACAGATGAAAGTATCAGTGATCGTACTTATTTTATTACCTGAATTTACTTGCTGCAGTCCCTATGTTATAAGACTGCTTATGTCAGACCAGCTCTGAAAAAAACTGAGTCAATGGAGAGGATAGCTGATTTTATGGGAACATGCACCATGTTTAGGGATGGTTTAACCATAAGGCGAACTAGGCACCTGGCTAGGGTGGCAGAATGTGTGTGTGTAGGGATGGTAGGGGGTGGCAGTTTCCTAATCCTGCGGGGGATTTCCCTTAGCAGGGAGAGAGCCAGGCTGTTAGGCGGATGGGCAGTTGCCTCCAACCTGATTGGCTGCTGCCGAGTAAGGCAGCCAATCAGGAGGAGCTATCAGGAGCCAGGGGGCGTGGCCAAGCAGAGGAGGTAGCAGAATGGATCGGAGAGACATGAGGCTGTGTGTGTGTTGTGTGTGTGTCAGTGGCTAGAGAGAGAATGTCAGTGGGGGGGTGGGAAGAGTGTCAGTTGGGGGGAAGAGTGCCATTGGGGGGAAAGATGTCAGTGTGGGGGGGGGAAAGAGTTCAGTGTGGGAGGGGAAGGTGTCGTGGGGGGACGAGAGAGAGCGTTAGTGGGGGGAAGAGCGTCAGTGTGAGGGGGGAAAGAGTGTCAGTGTGGGGGGGGGGGGGGGACATCATGGGGGGGAGGAGAGCGTCAGTGGGAGGAGAAGAGCGTCAGTGGGGGTAGAAGAGCATCAGTGGGGAGGGGGAAGAGTGTCAGTGGGGGTGGAGAGAGCATCAGTGGGGGGGGGGGGGGGGGCGGGGGGGGGGGGGGGGAGAGAACATCATTGGTGGAGAGCATTAGTGGGAGGCTGAAGGTTCACCTAGGGCGCTGAATACCCTTGCACCGGCCCTGACCATGTTACTACTTTTTCTGTGTGCGTGATCTAAATATTACATTAAACATGTTTTTTGGTGACACTATTGAGAGGTCCTTTAAAAAACAAATTTGTACAGATTATGATGCTTGTCTGCAAATTTCAATTTAGCAGAGTAAGCTCTAACCCCTCAGCCCAGTTCGCAAATCTGGTTACTAGAGAGGGAACTTGCACTTGACTTACTATTTCCAGCTGCTTGTTCAGTTCCAGCAGTTGGGTCTGCAATGTAGTATTCTCAGTGGACACTGCTGCACAGTCAGCCATCATTTTGGTCCTCAGTAAGCGATCCTGCTCGGACTGTAGACCTTTCTCACGTACTTGCTGGTGGAGAAAACTTATTTCGTTCCTACATGATAAAACTCAATTAGGATGGGTGGTAGTTTCTGTTTTTCGACCCCAGTATACTTCACAACATGCCACACTCCTTTATTTCATTCTTCCTATGCTCCTGTGCTTCTTGCCTTTTAGGACCCCACTGCCAGAGAGAGATACTGTATCAGCTCTATCACCGCTAGCACAGCGTTCGGTCTGCAACAGGTTTTATTGCAATGAGGTGCTGTTCATCTGGCAGTGAAGAGGTTAACAGGACAGTCCAACGTGGCTCACAAAGAGAACAAACATTTTGCAACCAATAAGTAATTTGCTTTCTTCAACAAGTGTTTCTTTCTTTGAAAGTGTACACTAGGGGTAGCCAACGCCAGTCCTCAAGAGCTACCAACAGGTCATGTTTTCTGGATATCCCTGCTTCAGCACAGGTGGCTCAATCAGTGGCTCAGTCGAAGCCTGAGCCTCTGATTGAGCCACCTGTGCTGAAACAGTGACTGATTGAGCCACCTGTGCTGAAGCAGGGATATACTGAAAACTTAACCGGTTGGAAGCTCTTGAGGACTGGAGTTTGCGACCCCTGTCCAATAGGAATGCTTCTGCTCCTGCTCCGGTCACAAGGTTCCCCAGGTCACACTGCTATGGAGTCCTGCAGCTCCCGCGCGGGCTGAACACAGACTGCTTATGCTGCCACCGCCACAGGACCTCTGCTGACCTGCCTAGGTGTCGCCGTGGGCTTCCTCACGGGTCTTCCTCACCTTCAGTCGCTGACAGCAGGTAAGTAATTATGTATTTTTCAGCTACCCTGACATTACCCGGCGCCGGGCCCACTTCTCAGTTGCCGGGTCCGGGTAATTTCCAGGTAGCTGAATATCCGCCGGGTACCGGGTAATTCCGGGTACTTGGTACATCACTAATATCTACAACTACATCTTTCTAAAGAAGCAAATGGCAAGTTATTTACAATACTATTTTAGCGGCTAAGTGGGACTGCCGCTTGCAGAGTGTTTGCTTCCAACCTACATGATCCATACTAGTAGGAAATACTTGACTTTTAATAGCAATAAAACAAGGCAGTTTCTTTCCACACTAAGATCTATATTGTGTTGTATATGCTCTTTGTTTTAATTATATATATATAGTATATATATATATATAGATATCTATATATATATATATATATAATATAATTATATGTAGAGTATCAGTACCGTTTTACGCCGAACTCACTAATCAAAATAAATAGATGATACCGTTCTGTGGCTAACTAAATGCTTTTATTTGTGCGAGCTTTCGAGATACACTGATCTCTTCTTCGCATGTTACAATGAATGAAGCAAGCAAAAGCTATCCTATAAACAGTGTCTATTGGAATGTTATCTGTGCTGGCTGTCCTTCCCCCGGTGTGGATGTGTTTTTAGGCTGGAGGTGTAAAAGGTTCCTGAAGCAAGTGATGAAGAGTGGTGCATGTGTATCAGTGTGAATTAACATGAGTGGAGAGCCCACGTATGTACAGTGCTTTACAAAAGGTGTGTGGAGTGGAGCGGATATAATGGTGTGGGTGGGTGTGGAAATGTGAGAGTTCGTAGCATAACTAAAAGTGTGTGTGGATACTATGTGATCCCTATTGGTGTATAGGGATGGAAAAACAGCTATTTGAGGGACAACAGCTTCCACCCGACACACACCAAACATGCAACCATCTACAGTCAAGCCATACGATACAACCGATATGCCTCTGACCACAGCAGACGAGACCAGCGGATTAAAGCCTTGAGATCAGACTTTATAAACCGTGGGTAAACCACAGAATTGTAGACCCAAATTCACAAAGCCACCAATACCAAGAATGATCTCCTTGAATACAAACAGAAGAGACAAGCGACAGGGTACCTTTGGTGGTCACATATAACCCACACCTAGGAGCCCTACGCAAGATCGCCAGGAAACTACAACCCATCCTCCAGGAAGATACAAGACTGCACAGGTCTTCCCTGAAGCACCCTTATTATCATAAAGACACCCCATAATCTCAAGAATATTAGTGTGAGGAGTAAAGTATTCGCGTACAACTGAATGCGGGACAAAACCAAGCCAGGACCCAAGATGCAAACCTGCGCAATGCTCTACACAGCGGACACAATACAAATACCACACAGAATCGGGATTACAAAATCAGAGGAAGGTTCACCTTTCCTCCAGCATGTCGTGTATCTCATCATGTGCATGAAATGCCCAGGGGGCTGCTACTACATAGGTGAGAAAGGGCAGGGGCTAAACAGAGAATGACCTGCACCGCCACAGCATCACACGCGGAACAGAGACAGTCTGTTGGCGAACATTTCTCTGATTCTGGCCATAAGATGAACGATCTGAAAGGTTGCCATACTCAAGGTAATCTTAAAACACCGAAAGAGAGACAGTTGCATGAATACAATTTATGCAACTGTCGGACAACTTAGCGTGGCCTAAACGAGATCGAAATTTTATGAGTCATTACTGAACAAGTGAACCTCCTCCCATGAGCGCTATAGGCCTGTCTTACACTGTGCTATATGTAATGCACACACAGCTGTCTCTCACACATACTTATACTCCTTGTTTATCCCTATACACCAATAGGGAACCCACATATTATCCACACACCTTTTAGTTATACTACTAACTCTCACATTTACCACACCCACCCACACCATTTATATCCGCTCCCACGCCACACACACCTTTTGTAAAGCACTGTATATACTGTGGGCTCTCCTCATTCAGTTAATTCACACTGATACACATACACACCTCTTTCATCACTTGCTTTCAGGAAACCTTTTGACCCTCTAGCCATAAAACACATCCACACCGGGGAAGACCAGCACAGATAACATTCCAATAACACTGTTTATATAGCTTTTGCTTGCTTATCATTCATTGTAACATCGCCGGAAGAAGAGATCATGCATCTCGAAAGCTCGCACAAAAAGATTTCTGTTGCCACAGAACGGTATCATCTATTTATTTTTTGTTATATATATATATATATTATATATACTAATATATATTATTATTCTATTATATATATATATAGATATATACTCATATATGTAGAGGTATCAGTACCGTGCATATCTCTCTATCTCTCTCTATCTCTCTCTCCTCTCGTCGTCTCTCTATATATATTATATCTCTCTCTCTCTCTATCTATCTTATCTCTCTATATCATCTACTGCTCTGTCTCTGTATTCTCTTCTCTCTCCCCACCCCGTGTGTGCTGCCTCCCGTCCCCTCTCTTTGCAATTCTGTGGTTTTCCCAATATCATCGGACATATACAATCATCTGTTCCTAGGCAGTCTTAAAATTAGGTAATACAAGCTCGATGAAACAACAACAAAGTGACCAGAATACACACACAGTGTCTTATGATTATGTTAACTAAATAAAGTCCAAACTGGAGAGCCATGTGTGCAATCTTAGTATACCTTATGATTCCAATAGCTTGTCAAGGGGTACTTTCTTTTTTCCACAACTGTAATATATATTAAGTATATATATATATATTTATCTATATTATATATACTCTATACTACTATATATAATATATACTCATATTATAATCTATCATATCATATATATTATATAGAATTACTGAGTCTAAGTATCGGTGAGCGTAAAAAGTGACAAACCCTCCCACAGGAAAAGCATAGCCAAATATATCAACTATATTGCTCTCCATCGCGTTAGGCGGTCGCAACCCCCTTTTCCCCCATTATCACCCAGCATACAGCACTCCACTGGGAATAGTGCTTCTGCTGGGGTTGATAATGGGGAAAAGGCGGGGTTGCAGACCTGCCCTAAGACATGCAGATGGCATACAGTTTTTTGCATATATATATATAATATATATATAATCCTAGTATATATAGGTTATTTATATTATATCTAATACTATCTATATCCTATATATACTCCTATATATCTACTATATTGCTCTATCCGGTAGCGCCCACAGCTGTAATTCCGTGATTTTCACAAAGTAAGACAATAAAGTACAGTGAATTTTAATAGAATAAGTGCAGTAAATAAGATCAGACAATAGGAAAAGAAATCCCTGCTCTGTAGATCTTACAATTTAAGTGGTATGTTGGGAAACTTACAGAGACAGCAGGTGAGGGAATAAGTGCAGTAGATGGCTTAGTTAAGTGCTTGGCCACAATGGTTGGTACTGTAGGAGCGACTGTGGGTGTGGGGCAGTAGCCATGAGTCTAGGCCAGTGTTTCCCAACACCAGTCCTCAGGGAACCCCAACAGGTCAGGTCTTAAGGAAATCCCTGCTCCAGCACAGGTGGGTCAATCAGCGGCTCAATCATTTTGACCGAGCCACCTGTGCTGGAGCAGGGATATCCTTAAGACCTGACCTGTTGGGGTTCCCCTGAGGACTGGAGTTGGGAAACACTGGTCTAGGCTATTAATTTAAGAGGTGTGTTTTTTGGTTTGAGTTAAAGGTGGGGAGGGTAGGTGCCTGGCATATATTAAGTGTGAGATAATTCTACGTGTAACAGTGGGGGGAAAGGTTTAAGGCGAGAGAGAGCAGTAGAGGTGAAACCAATGGAAAGGGGACTGTTATGGGTAAAACGCAGGCGACGAGCATAGCGAGAGATCAAAGCTGATATGTAGGGAGGAGCAGATGAGTAGAGAGCCTTGAAGATAAGGAGGGAACTTTTTAAGTTTCCCAAGGAAGAGATGAGCAGAGATTGTTTTGGCAGAAAGTGAAATTATTCTAACAGCAGAGTTTTGGATAGATTGCAAAGGAGAAAGTTGTGAGGCAGTGAGGCCTGTTAGCAGTATGTACAATAATCCAGACGGGAGCTGCAACTTTGTAATGCAACTGCAATAGAGTTTTTAGTAGTAGCTTGATACAGGAAAGTGCGGTTCTTGGCAAATTACAGAAGAAGAAGCGACACATTTTAGCTATACCGTAAATGTGAATGGAGAAGGAAATGGAGGAGTCAAATGTCACTCCTAGGCAACATGGTTAGGCGACAGGTAGTACCATTTACTTTGAAGGAAATGGGTTATATTAGGCTAGATTTAGGGGAAAATATGAGGTGCTCAGTTTTAGACATATTGAGTTTAAGGTGGTGGACCACCATCTTTGAGGACATAGCCAGGGGGCAACCAGAGATGGGAGACATATGATGGGGACCACAATATAGCTTAGTTGCAGATACCAAGGGAGTTTAGAATATGAAGGAAAAAAGGGTGATCAACCGTATCAAAAGCAGCAGAGAGATGGAGTAGGATTAGTAGTGAAAAATGACCATGGTATTTTGCTTCATGTAGACAACTGGCTACTTTCGTGAGCACAGTCTCTGCTGAGTGAGCTGTATGACAGTCAGATTGTAAAGTGTGAAACACAAAAAGAACAAAAGCGCAGATGCACATAGTGAAGTGTGTTTAAAATAAATATATATATATATATTAGAAGGGTAAGATATCTGCGTACATCAGATCAAAGAATAGTAAGCATTTCATGTACAATGACATGTGTTACCCAGTACTGCACAGCCACCACTGTATCGATAGATGTCCACTTTTATGTCTTTGGGGAGGTCTTTGCATAGGAACACACCGCCACTGCACTTGTAAAAGCCCTACACTCGTCTCTCTAGGTCCGGGTAAGATGCCTTCAGAAGTCAGGGCCGTTGGAACCGCCGCTCTGTCTGACTGAATTCCGGTGAGATGCCTTCAGAAGTCAGGGCTGTTGGAACCGCCGCCGGGCTTGTTTGTCAAAAGTCCCGAATGCGTATTGCGACCGGCCGTAGTAAAGTGAGGATGGCCGTAAAGTGAGGGATTACGTCACTCCGATATGGCCAAAAGATCACAAAATCTCAGAAATTGCTTGGGCACGCAGATTATGATAAAGAATGTCATATGAGCTATAAAATCTATCCAACGCATTTCGTAGCGTGAGCTACCTCATCAGGGATCCCTGAAATACATGAAATGCTTACTATTCTTTGATCTGATGTACGCAGATATCTTACCCTTCTAATATATATATATATTTATTTTAAACACACTTCACTATGTGCATCTGCGCGTTTGTTCTTTTTGTGTTTCAGCTGTTCTAGGGGTGTTGAGTCACCCCTTTCATTATAGCTGCAGACGCCTATCTACAATATAGAGGTTGTTTTCAACTTTATTATCACATAGGTGGTTAATGGGTTAATTATCTTACAATAGAGTTTATTTAGCTGCGCACTTGTTTGTTTTGTAGATTGTAAAGTGTGCAGGAGGGTATGGGAATTAAGAAAGTTGATCATACGGGAGAACACAAGACGTTCTTGCAGTTTTGATGCAAAAGGCAGGAGGGATACAGGGCGGTAGTTATTAAGGCACATAGTGTCTAGAGTGTTTTTGAGAATAGGTGTGATCACCACATGCTTAAAGGAAGAGGGGAAAGTGGCAGAGGACAGGGAGGAATTACAGATGTGGGCAAGAGTGGGGACTAAAACAGGAGTAAGAGTTCTGATAAGGTGCGAGGGGATAAGATCGAGAGGGCATGTGGTAGAGAAAATCAACTTAGAAACTTCCAACTCTGAGAAAAGTAGTCGAGTGGAAGGAGGTTTAGGTGGAAGCAGAGTGGAAGGGGAAGGGGCAGAAGGGATTTTATTGTGGATAGCATCCACCTTGCCTTTAAAGAGGTAGTCTGCGTGGCACTTTAAAAAAAATATATATATCTTTCTTCTTTTTTTTTTATATGCAGCTTTTGATTACCATTATTGAAAACTAATTACCTAAGTTGCCAGTTGATTTGTTCTCCCATGATAGATCAGCAGAGATCCTACTTCTCTAGATCAATAGAGGAGGATTGGATAAAGTTGTAAAACAAGATTGGTAGGCTCAGTGGAAGGAGAGATGTTAGCGATCAGGGTAGATGGCATAGGAGAGAGGTCAATGGAGCAAAGGTCTCAAAAGAAGCAAGCAGAACAGGGAGGAGGGGGGGCAATGAGTGGAGGTAAAAGAAAGGAGGTGATGGTCAGAGAGCGGAAGGGGGGAGATGGAGAAATCAGAAAGTGAACAGTTTTTAGTAAAGACCAGATCTAAATTGTGACCATCCTTGTGGGTGCAGGAAATGGTCCATTAGTGGAGGCCAAAGCAGGAGGTTCAAGATAGAAAGTGAGATGCTCAGGAAACTGAGGGATAATTAATATGACAGTTGAAGTCCCAGTAAAAGGATAGGAGAGTCAGAGGAGAGAAAGACGGAAATCCAGAATTTAAAGTCAGAGAGAAAAGAGGAGGTAGCGGCTGAGAGGTAGGTGGTCTGTAGATGACTGCCACATGCAGAGAGATAGGGTAGAAAGGGTGAACAGTGTGAATCTCAAAAAAAAAAAAAAAGAGAGAAAGAAACAGATGGTGGCATAGTATTGGAGACCTACCCCTCCACCCCGGCCACTGGGGCTTGGAGAGTGAGCTAAAGAGAGACCACCACAGGAGACAGCTGCCTTCACTGGAGAGCCATGTTGGGGCATCCAGGTTTCCGCTAGAACAAAGAGCTGAAGAGAGAGAGAGAGAGCAGAAGAGGTTGTGTACAACCAGAGCCTCGATGGTCAGAGTGGACATTCCACAGGAGAAGGGAAGAGAGAATAAAGGGAGACAAGGAATAGACATTAAGTTAGATGGGTTAAAACCCTTAGCAGGAAGGGAGGAAGAGGCATGGAGGCTTTGGTGAGTGTAGGTGTGTACTGTAAATAGATAGGTCCAGGATTAGGAGAGATATCCCTAGCAGTGAGGAGTAGAGGGAGAGGTCAGAAGATTACGAGGGTACTTTTTATTGAGGTGTGTAGAAGTAGCTGGGAAAGAGGTGTGTAAATAGTGGTGCAGTGTCTGGCCACAGGCAAAGGTGGAGGGAAGGAAAGATGAAGAAATGTTGATAGGAGGAGAGTGGGGAAGGTGGAGAGAATAGAAATGTTTACAAAGGAGTGAGGAAACGGTAAACAAAAAAAGCAATAGGGAGGGCATATTAGGGCGCAGGTAGGAGGAGAGAGTTACCAGGTATTGAAGGATGAGGAATAAGATTTCAAGGAGCAGATGTATAAATCAGGCCCAAGAGAGCAGTGTAGCACTGAAAGTTACATGGCAGCTTAGAAAGTGAGTCTTAAAGTTGTGCATAAATTGTTAGAGCATTTCAAAAGGTAAGTTCTCGCAGTTGCAGGGTGGTTGCTAAAATGCTGAATCAAGTTATTGTCCCGTTCCCCTCCAATTCAACACCAGCTTTAACTCCAAAGACACTTCAAATGTGGCACTTAAGATGTGCACAGCCAACAGTCACTAGTATAAAATGTGCCAGCCATTGGAAAGTAATTAATTAGCGAATGTAAGGGACATTGTTCATGTGTGCTGCTGATGATAATCTGTACTTACAGGACTCCCAAGGTGAAATGCAGGCAAAAAACCGGGCGCTTACCTTAGGGTATTAGTACAGGGTAGAGAATAAAGTAAAATACTTATCCCAAAACCAATGGATGTAGTCTTACACAGTGCAATCCGTGGCTTGCGATGAATTCCTCTGCTCGACCCCAGAGAGGGGTATCCAAACCCTCAAGGTATAGGAGAACGAAAAGGAAAAAAGGGGGAGCAAAGGATTAGATGGACCTATATTAACATTAATCAAAGATGGACTTCGATAGCATATTCTACTGTTTAATAAAGGTGGGTGACGATAAGTGTGACAGATATGTAATCCACATACCACAAAACTCACACGGCCTGTGTGGCACATATGTTAAGGGTATCTTGTCCTTGATCCACTTCTTGGCCCAAAATGCTTTGTTCAGATGGAAGTGGGGGTTGTAGGAAAAAATAATAATACACTACTAATACAACTTAGACACCGGCCATAGTGTAGCTCAATCCTGGGAGAGAATAATGTGGGTTGTGTCTTGGACCCGTCCGTAGGTACTCTCTCTCTTCCCGTGGCACCGATAATCAGAGCTGCTTGCGGTACAAATTAAATTAAGTACGGCGGTTCCCCTTCACCCCATCACAACGTTCCAAACCTCCCCCGCTCACCCGATCACTAGAACCACCGTCGTCGCCCGCTTCGGACCCGTTATTAATCACCTGTACTGATGCGGAGCGACCTTCACCCACGCTGATCGGATGAGGCACGAAGGTGCGTTCTCTAAACATTATTCTGTGATCTTTTGTATCATTTTTAATTAATGTTTAATAAAACGCTCCATTTATGAAGACTGTAACTGACTGCCCTTTATCATTTTACCCCCCGCATCATCACCCTGTCCTAGAATCTGGTGGAGGGGGGGTATTGGAACTGTGAGGCGAAGGGACCGCACGTCATCATTGATTTGTCCGCAACAGTCTATAATACTACTTGCACACGGTGAAGTACCACCCCCCCCCCCCCCCACCACACCACCGCCCCCCCGTTCAACCCCCCCACCCCAACACCCCACCCCCCACCCACTCCAGCCCCCCCCCCCGTACCTTTTCCCCCATTCCATACCCCCCCCCCTTACTTCCAATCTTCTCTACACAAGGATTCCGACTTCAGATATCGTCCCCCAGGATTGAGCTTACCACATGGCCGTGTAAGTAGTGTAATTATTATTTTTTCCTTTCTAAACCCCCCCTTCCATCTGAACACATTTGGGCTTAAGAAGTGGATACCCAGGACAAGATAACCCCTTAACATATGTGCTCACACAGGGCCAGTGTAGTAATTGGATTACCAATACCTGTCATTCTTCACCCCCCACTTTATTAACACAGCTAGATATGCTATGAAGTCCATCTGAGTAATGTTAATATAGGTCCATCTAATCCTTTGCTCCCCCTTTTTTCCTTTAGGACTCCCAAGGTCACAGATAGCTGTATGTACCTGAGATCAAGTGTGATCTGGTCTTGTGTCGCCGCAGTGTGTTTAAACAGCTTTTCCTCCATTTCATGCCTAGCTGAATTCACCTTCAACAGTTCCAGTCTCTTGTTTGACAGCTGGCTTTCCACTGCTTTCTGTTGTTCCGATCTCTGCTTTATCTGGACAAGAAAACAAGTAATAACAATACAAGAAAACAAGTAAAAGAATAACAAGAGAAGTATCAACTCTACACAACTCATTTAGAGAGTGTTTCAGAAAATACTGCCATTGGGTAGGCATAAAATATGATACGCTCTCAATATTACTACACATCAATTTCCTTTAGTTTATTTCACTTTATTTTGTATGTATTCTCTTTATACCACAAAATGAAGTAGGTGCAAAGAATTTAGCTACAAATGATACTTTTTATGTTCTTGAAACATTGTACAATTTAAAACTAAGAATACAAACTAAACTCAAGTCAAAATAACTCATTAAAAGCTTTACATACAAAGTGCATCGTAGGCCAAACCTGTTACTATGTACTCATTTCCCTACTAGGTAAAATTCTCCAGTGCATGCATACAGGCAATTCAACGTTTTAAAGCAGTGATCACTCCTCAAACAAAACTGTTTGTCAAGTACATGTTTCACAATGTCCTAATCACATTCCAGCTCAACTAAAGGATTATGTCCATTATTTATTATATTTCCTATTGGATCATGGAATAGACATGGTATTGTTTCCTCTATCATTTCTTGCTAAAAATGCACAGTACAGGTAGTTCTCGTTATCCAACGTTTCCCTTTACAATGAAAGGCATATCCAACGCTTTACTCTGCAACCCTATGGGTCGTTTTTCGATGCCGGAATGCGTTATCTGACGCTCACCGCCACTGATTAACATGGGACTCACTTTACAACGGTTTCACTATCCAAAGCAACTTCCAGCACGGATTCCGTTGGATAACCGAGCACTGCCCTTATATCTATGCCTAACCTGGCTTCTGATTCCCTGTTATACCTGTGACTGTAAAGCACGTGCTCTCTGGTCACTATTATTTCTGTTGACCAGCTCCCTGTCCAGTTCCTGCCTGCTGTGCAGTATCTCCATCTCCTTCTGAGATATCTGCAGGTCTGTGTGCACCTTCATTTTCTTCAGCCGAACAATCTCCTCCACGAGCTGCTGCTTGTCTTTGGAATGAGCCACTGCAATAAAAGTGCAGCTAATAAACAATCCCCACTAATTATTTACACGCCTAATGCAAACTGTAAAGCAACCGGTGAACAATGCCAAACTTCCCATTATTTTTGCCACTGGAACTAGAGACTGACCAAAGTATCTCCTGGTGCCACAAGTTTTGTTACACTGTAAGGTCAAAACAGTATCACACCACTTAGGCAAAAGATTTGATTAAGATTATATTCCTTTTTTTTGTTGTCTTTTCACTACAGTACACAGGTCTCTCTGCAGTTCTTTTGAGGGGAACTATCCATATATAAAAGTCATGTGTCTGTCCAACTGTCCCATTCTCTATCGCCTACTACAACCCTTATGCTAACCGGTCATGCTATACATCAATGGAACGCTCTTTGCAGGTACTTTCCAGGAAAAAGGATGATACCGAAATTTGGCCCAAACCATTTTAGTTTCCACTCTCCCTTAAACAAGCGGTGTTTAATCCATTGCTCCCCTGCGGAAGTCTTTTTTTAAACTCCAAAGCTTACAATACATAACTTCATTATTATTATGACATTACTACAAACTCCAGGCCGTTTGGCTGAAATTTATATCACCTGCGGTTCACTTGCGTTACAATCCCCCGGACAATTGCTTTGAAAGCAGGAATAAAAGAGTTACTACTTTTCACTGCAGTGATCCTTGGAGGGACTGATGCAATATTTAACACCACATCCTCAAAATGTGGTCTGTCAGAGGAAAGCGTACAATACAGAACAAATGTGCTATAATTAAAATTGTAATGATAACTTCCTATCAGTGTAAAGTCAAAGTCACACGGTACAAGATCCCGTATCGGTTTCTGGAAGGATGAGGGCTTTGTTGACGACGCTCTATCAGTCAAACTGTTAAATAACTATTTAACCAGTGACATGCTATTGGGGCCAGACACTGAGTGGTAGGTCCTTCCGACACGAGAGGCATTGCATTAGACGGAAGATGGTAACCTTCTGCAGTGTTGACCTGGCCTTTAATGCGATCCCAATCTCTTTGCAACATGAGCAAGTTGGCATCTTTTCGTTTCATCTCCAGTTTCAGACCATCACACTGAGAACGAAGCTCCTGCGTGGAAAATCAAAGTGAGCAGTATTGCCAGTACCACTGTGTGTGTGTCTGTCATGTGCTGTGTTCCCTCAGATAGGGCGTCTGCATCACTACCATCAATGTGGTATATTGCTGTGTCACCCTCTTCATTTTAAGTGGTGTGAGTTTTCCCTGTGAGTTCAGAACAAATAGGGTTTGTATCAAACAGGGCAAGTAGCTGTTTTGCCGTGATGTAGCTGGGACCATAAAACAGACGTTACCTGCAGCTTCCTGTACATGTGATCTGCTTCCGAGGTTAGTCTGGGATGGAGGTCTGTGGCCTTCTTAGTTTGGCCACGGGTGAGGATATTGAGTTAAGGAAAAGCTTAGAAAACAAAAAGCTGAATAACTGAGACCTGTTACCACAGGATCCGTTAAACTAGGCAGTGTAAGGCAGCAACATAAACACATCTACCAAATATAGATAAGCATGTATAGAAGAATGTATCGTTCATTTGTATGGATATTAGTATAGCATCAGAATGGAATACAGTGAAAGAAAGATATTCACGTACAGCAGATTATTGTAAAAGCAGAAGTGGTACTTAGTTACTTTAACTGGGAATGTTGCTCTTTACAGTGCCAATCTGCAACATCCAACTAGAGTTAACTCAAATATATTCCTGTGTTAATAAATAGTTATATCAAGCGGGACAATGTTACATAATTTGCTATAACCTCTCTGACAGGAATCTTACTGTGGTACAGCTGGCCCACAGGGAATATCCTTCCTAGGGACAGTGCTTCCTGTCTCTGCCAGCCAGGCTGCATAACCGGCAGTCGAAGGGGTCGCTCCACTGTTTTGGCGTCAGCCTCTCTGCATAGTCCAATCCATCTGGATAACACCTAGACCCCTTAATCGTAGCATACAGTATATGCTGCAGCATTTTGGACAGTAATAAGATCTTGTAGTCCTAACATATATGTTTATGTATCCATTCCACACATTTAGAGAGTTTCCCTTATAGTTTTTATTTCGTGTTTGTTAAGAGTCTGTGTTCATGTGTGATTGGCCACCAGTGTTTATACCAATCATTACACATTTTTATCTATTTTCAATTAATGGCTATTTTATACTAATTTCATTAATTTCAAGTTTCGTGTATAGAGTGCAATTAAATTGAGATCTTGCTTTCTTGTTTTTCTATCCACTTTTTCCTCCTTGCACCACTAATATAGGCTGATGCAAGAGCTTTCTCCCCCTCCCCTCCCATGTTTTCCTTACCTACCACGTATTAAGACTTTGTAACAAGAATGTTATCAATAAAAACCTAGTGTCTGTCACAGTGATAGCTGTAATATTCTCCCCCCATACATTTGCCTCTACTGCATTTTGAACTATACGAGAGATGTTCACTTTACGTTTTTTGGAGTCTTAAAAGTGCCTGGGACAACAGACCGTTTATACAGGAAAGAGAGGTCAGTTTAAAGCAGCAAAACAGTTCTGTAGTATTAGACAATATTTACTGCCTTTTCTTTTTTGTTGTTATTCAACTCTTAATGCCATTTTTAATGAGTTTTAATATACCGAGCAGCCTTTGATTTCTATAGCAGGTTTTAGCCCACCTCCCCAGCAGTGCAACATCTTTGCAACATTTTCCTATTTGTGAGCATTTTGTTACCAATATTCCCAGCAGTTTGTGCTGTAAACTGTAACTATAGTCAACGTTACCTTAGAAATATATGGATACATTGTAGCTGCTGAGTTACACTGACTGGAGCACCCATTATGTTAGTTACACAATAAGGATTTTAACACATTTATATCAGGAGCACCAAAACGATTGCCAGCTTAGGTAAGAACGTAGAGCTATACATTGTCACGTGCTTTACATATACAAATAAGAAAAAAAGGGGGAAATGTACTATTGCTGCTTTAAGATATTAAATAAATACAGTTCAAATCTAAAAAATGAAATAATTCTGCTAAGAATAAAGACTGACAACCACATGACCACATTTCATACGCATAACATTTAGCAGTTGTCAATACAAAAAAAAACTAGCACTCACGTGGACATACTGTACATATGGTTTTTATTACCAATGTGGTTCCCCAATACTGGATTTTCTCATACTGGCTGATCACAGTCTTGATTGAGACAGCCTTCCCAGGTACCTGTGGCAAGAACACCCGAGTGACATCAGGGCTCTTTTGTCAGTCTTTATACTAAGATGTCCAAAATGATCAGGGAACGCAGAAGCATGTAAAAATAAAAACATATACAAATTGTGCAATATGTCTTTGTCTTTGAACGCAGTTTTCATTCGCCCATTAAAGTTTATACTCACAGATTTCTCTGTGTTAAGATGTACGTAAAGGTTTCTTTATGTTGTAATTCCTATGGGATTCTCACGTGTGGGAACATCATAAAGTGGAGTCCTCACCGCATTTGAAAGGTGTAGGAAGAAAGAACAAACATAGTGTAGACTGCGACACTATTTTATATCTGCAGTTAAGAAAATTTAAAATCACACTCGCATGGTATCAGTAAAATATGCGCAGTTTTGATCACAAGATCAACACCAAAGGGAGGTTTGCAAGCAGTCTATCTGTGTGCACTCGATACACTGGGGCTGTCGGTCTTTTCGCCAACTCTCAGAGGTGGTTTCTCCGGATAGGGAACTTTTTCAGAGTCGCTCAGGACAAACAGGTGACGCGCTTGTACGAGCATCACACGTTCGGTTCAGACTGAAGTTGAATCGGCTGGATACACTCTACGCGTTTCTCTCCCTTGGAGGTTTATCAGGAGCCTGACTCAAGCATAGTAAACGTTCAGTCGGAACCAAGGGGAGGTCTAAACAGTTCACCTGTTTCTGTCCTGAGCTATCTGACTTGAAGTCCTATCCGGAGAATCCACACGGAAGTGCGGAAAGACGCGACAGCCAATGAAACGGTCGGTGGATCGTTACGACAGTTGCGAAAAAAATAGCAGTCGGCGATCTTCGGGGACGGTAGCGCTGACATCCAGAACTCACTAGCCGTGATGATCGAATGATCGTGCACAAAACTTAAAAAGGGGGCTTTTCGGTGTTGGATCTTGTGATCCAAAACTGCGCATATTCTTATCTGATACCATGCGAGTGGATTTTTTAAATTTTCTTAGCTGCAGATATAAAATAGTGTCGAAGTCTGACACTATGTTTGTTTCGTTCTTTCTACACCTTTAAAATGACGCTGTGAGGAATCCAATTATGATGTTCCCAAAACGTGAGAATTTATCAAACATCCAGGTGGGAGCATGTAGGGGAAAAAGAAGAGAAACAAAATACACAAATATAAGGGCAGCACGTTTCTCAAAATCAAAAAGATGATAGACTGTGTCTGGCTCTAGTGCTCTACTCAAAGGATTGGAGTTTTTAAAAGCAGTTGGCAAATTAGGGTTGCCACCCTGCAGATAACTGAAACAGGACCCCTTTCAATGCCTCCGTCCGCAGGAATAACATATAAAAGGAGAGAGAAGCTACAAGTAGTGCGATCAAATTGGTAAACTTTAGTTACTAAAAATGGGGTAAAAAATGCGACTTACAATGTGCCAATAAAAATTAAAGAGTGTATCATACAAAGGTGAATTGAGAGGTTTCCCGAACTGCCTCACCGCCTCCGCTTAGGTGTTGGCGGGTAGGGTTGCTACGGGTCGCCTCCAAGCCCAAAATTGGTCCACTCAACGCGTCTTCGCCAGCATATCAAGAACTGTGTCGGTCTTCTGTCTCAGTTCTTGCTAGCTGGGCGAAACGCGTTGAGTGGACCAATTTTGGGCTTGGAGGCGAAACAGGTCCCACCAGAGAGGTTTTGAGCTGGGTGTTTAGATAATTTATTCATTTTCATCACTTAACACTTTATATTATAATTTTTCACTTTTTTATATAGAGTTGTTAGCGCCTTATATCACTTTTTCTCACCCACACGTGAGAATCCCATAGGAATTACAACATAAAAAAACTTTACGTACATGGAAATCTGTGAGTATAAACTTTAGTGGGCGAATGAAAACTGCGTTCAAAGACAAAGACATATTGCACAATTTGTATGTTTTTTATTTTTACATGCTTCTGCGTTCCCTGATCATTTTGGACATCTGAGAACTATGTGGATTAAGAAAAGTAATCCTTATCATAGGTCGAGCAGCATGAAGTTGTTTGTATAAAATATTTTTTCTACAGGCACTATTTTATTCACTAAGCACTATTAAGGCTTTTTGGGCACAATTTTGTATGTCACTTTTATATTGTATTATACAAGGTAATAGTTGGGGATATCCTCATTTATATATTAGATTTAAGCGCTAATTGGTAACACTTTTCACCTTTATACTAAGATGGTTACTTCCTTTTATCAAATAAATGGGCCATTATGGTTCAACAGGCAAATTTATTGGGCCATTATGGTTCAACAGGCAAATAAGGGTCACATGACACACCAAGAATACCCATGTTGTTTATACTTTAGATTCTATCAAACCAAAACCTCTGGGTTGAGTCTCATTTCCTGCTTCCATTCATCCACCACCAGCAACAGGAAAAGGATATAGGAAACTGGCCTCCAGTTCCAGGAAGTAAATCTGCTGCTGGAGATTCTGAATGTATCCTGCTTCCATGGTGGGAATAGCAGTGTCCATGTTCACCTACTAGTTCAAAATAACGGATTAGCACCAGCACATAACTTATCATTCATCTGTGCCAAAGATGTCTGTATTTCTGTGCGCACTGAAGTTTTGTTTGGCAAAAGTAGACTTTTACAAAGCTGTCTAAACAATATGATGTTAAGAAATCACAGCATTGACTTTTTTTTTAGTTGACACAATATGTCTGATGACCATTTTATAAACATGTGTGGTTAGACATCTAATAAAGACTAGAACATTGTATCAACATATAACTTGTTTTTCAGTAAGTGACATGCCTACAAAGAAATATATTGCATTTGTATTAAACAAATAGCAAGAACAGATCTTTAACTGTATTTTTTTTGTTAAATAAAGTATGTTTGATAGGTTTCCACTTTCTCCAAAAGAGAAACTACCAAATGTTACAGAAAAGAACACTATAGGGCTTATTTAGTAAAGTGTTATAAGCGCAGGTGGCGTGCTATTGCAGGAAAAGCCCCATTAAAGTCAATGGGACATTTTATGCAATAGCACCTCATCTGCACTATCACACCTTACAGAATAAGGGCCGACGTAGTCATTCATTTTAAGCTGCATTCCCACTTAGCCAGCCCAACTACCATTTTCTTCCAAATAACTTCACTTTTCCTGTTTTATTCTTATCATGTCATTGTAAATCCAACCATTACTGTATCTATCTATGCTGTACACACCTTAAAATGAAATACTAGGTGTTGCTTTCGCTGTGTTGCAAATGTTAGGAGTGTGTAGCAAAGTATCTCTGTTGCTCAATTATATCATGTATGTGCATAAAGCAATGCCTGGTTTATCAAAGAAAAAAGATTTCACATTGTGGTTTACATAAGAAAGGTGCCCAAGACCTTCAGCTGCATGTGTGCAGCACAATAATCTGCAGTAAACGGAGCAAATAACAGATTTAATTCTATGCTTATGTTTAGCAGCCTTGAAACTTAGTTGATAACCATAAATATATTTGTACTTTTTCAATGGCAAAAATTGCCCCTCAGTCCAAAGCAAGTAACTTACTTACCCATGCAGTGTGCTGCACAGCAGTGTATATATGTATTTTACAAATAAAATATTTATCTGCAACAAAAGGCACATTATGTATACTGTAAAACAATGTATCTGCAGTGAGCAAAAGAATGTGTGTGTAATGTGCAAAGCAATATATATGCACAATGTTCAAAATAATGTTTCTGAAATCTAAAATATGCAATGCACTGCCAGTGTACTTGTGTAATGTACAATGCACTGTAAGTGTACTTGGGTAATATGCAATGCACTGTCAGTGTACTTGTGTAATATACAATGCACAGTCAGTGTACTTGTGTAATATGCAATGCACAGTCAGTGTACTTGTGTAATATGCAATGCACAGTCAGTGTACTTGTGTAATATGCAATGCACAGTCAGTGTACTTGTGTAATATGC